>JAQZBX010103085.1:0-11056 GCA_029593785.1 Cabassous unicinctus | reverse complement strand
TGCATACATTAGATATTTCTCAGTAGGTTATGAGTATGCATTGCTTCTCAATTGTCTTAGGCTGACGTCTTTTTATAATAACTAGTGTCATTGAATTTAAAAAGATCTTTTTTCATAAACGTTATCTATCAGAGTCTTAACCCTTACATTCAAATCCATATTTAAGAAACTCTTCAGCCTTTTACAAAGTATAATAAAGTATAAATAAAGTATAATAAAGACTTCTCACTTCATCAATGAAGTGTTTTGAATTATAGTTCAAATTCTGTCCTAAACTATTCACTTTAGTCCTGTTCAGAACACTCTTAATATCAGAGAATTACTTTGATAATTTTATTGTATTCTGAAAAAGAAGCACCTGAATTTGAAATGAATATCATTTTAATTACAATGACAGAAAGTCAATATGGTATTTTGTTCCATATGAGTTCTGGCATGTTGTTACATGTGAAAAATTTACAAAGTGAAATTGTATTGGGCATTACTTATGTGCACATTAGACAGTTTCTGTATGTTAATGGCAACTCAAGTCATAATGAAAGCCCAAATTTACAAATGGTGTAGCAGTTTGATATTGTTTATGGATTCCAAAAATAGATATTGGATTATGTTTGTTAACTGGTTTGTCCCTCTGGGCATATTAGATTATATTGGATTCAGAGGTTTCACTTTTATTTGATTAAATAATGATTAAGGCTTTGATTGGACCAAGTCAGTAGGACATTGAGTCCCTGCCCCTTTGGTGGGCAGGGACTCACAGAGAAACCATACCACAGAGAAGGGAGGTTAGAGTTTTGAGCTGGATTCCAGGAAGTAAACACATGGAAGAGAGCAGAGCAGCTAAGTCTGGAGAGAATTGAGCCCTGGGAGAGAGACAAGACTTATCCCAGCCTACAGCTGATATTGGAAGAAGCTGGGACCATGGAGCCTTAAAAGGAAGAGGAAGGCAGAATGTTGGCAGCCATCTTGCTCCAACACATGGCAACAGACTTCGGTGAGGGAAGTAACTTATTTTTTACGGCCTGGTAACTGTAAGTTTCTACCCCAAATAAATACCCTTTGTAAAAGTCAACAGATTTCTGATATTTCCATCAGCACCCCTTTGGCTGACTAATACAGATGATATTTGTTTTAGTTTGCTAAAAGCTGCTGAGAGCAATATACCAGAAATGAGTTGCTTTTTATAATGTGGTTTTATTGGCTTACAAACTTACAGTTAGAAAAGTATCCTAATAAAGGTATCATCAGGTGATGCTGTCTCCCCAATAAGTGGATGCAGGTGACCCTGGACTCCTTTGTCATATGGGAAGGCATGTGGCAGCATCTGATAGTTTCTGCCTTTTCCTCTGGCCTCCATTGCTTTCTGCTTCTGAATGCTCTGTCTGCAGCTTTCTCTCTCCACTTCTGTGGATTCCTCACTGAGCTCTCATGTCTCTCTGTGTTCCTCTCATTTAAAAAGTACTCCAGTAAGAGGATTATGACCTACCCTGGGTCACACCATCTGGAAGTAATCTAATCAAAAGAGGGTCCCACCTACAACAGATTTACAACCACAGGAATGGATTAGCCCTAAGGACTGGGTCTTTTATGGGGTCCACAAAAGCTTAAACTACCACAGTATGTTAAAAAAATATCTAGCCTCTCTGTAAATATAAAAGACTGCTAAGAAAGAGGTCCTGTTCCCTCTGTGCTCCCTTTCCTTCTCTTTTAGTTATTTTGCTTTGACTTTTTTCATTCCCTTTGTTGATTTTTTAATTTACTTTTTAACTTTTCTTTCCATAATACTTACTTCCAAAGGCAGGTGTTATGGTTGTCATAAAATTATTGGACTGGTAGCACAAAGAACAAACCTTATCTTAGAGAATATCTTGATGTCTCACAATTTAATTAAATAACTTTTATTTAGTCCTTTTAAACCATTATCTGACTTACTCCTAACAGCAACCTTATGAAATGGACACTAAAAGTATCCCCTGCGTCTTCTAAATGAAGAAATAGATTTAGACTTAGACAAGGTAAATGATGTCTAAGGTTACAGTTAATAAGTGACTTAGAATTTGAATACAAGTCTGCCTTATAACAAAGTTCATCTTCTGATTTCTACTATATATTCATGACTAATGACATGAATCTAAAGCTTTGGATTATCCAACATTCTTTTAAATTTGTGTTTAGAATGCCAATTCCCTCTTTATTTGGCCACTGTTAAAATTAGCATATAGTTTCTGAGCATGTAGCAACTGATGGTAAAGGCCTGCAGCAATGATGTGACCCAATGAAAATAAAAACCTCTACAGATTAAAAAAAAAGAATTATGGGTGAGCCCTATTAAGTATATCATCATAGATAATTGATAGTTAATTCTAAATGTCTGATATGATTTTCTGTCCAATGTGGTAGTTTTGAGATAAATTCTGTCAGTATTATAAGCAATGAGATATAATGTTCAGCAATGATTAAGGATTTATATTGGCAAATTCTGGAAGAATATTTTCATGATATGTTGGATGCTTAGATTAATGGGAGATATTAGATATTTTTCACACTGTCAGTCCACAAAATTCAATTGTAATTGATCAACATGTAAGACTGATACTAATATCAGCAGTCATTTCTACATTTATGTTTTTACATCAGAAAGTACCTTAAATCCTTTGGTTCTCAAGCTTTTTCTTTTGAGCATTAATATATCTTTCCAATAAAAAGGTCTAAAATCTGCTTTCACTAAAAACACCATTCCTTTTATGATAAAGTATGGTCAATTTTCTATTTGCTACTTCTTATTCACTTTCTTGAAACTTGGTAGTTATTAGATATTCCAGGATGTATGCTGTGTTTATTTTAAGAGAAAATGATGCATAATTGTACCAATTTTATAAGGCAGGATATACATTAAGAAAACATTTAGTCTATTCTTCCTCTCCCTTAAAATGTGGTTAAAATTCTTTAGAAATCTTTCTTTGGATTCTCAAATATTTTTATGGCTTTATTGAAAATTTATGGTAATTTAAAAACCATAAAATTCATCTATTTTAATTGTATAAATTAATAATTTTTAGTATAGTTACAGAGTTTTAACCCATACCCATTAATAGTCAATCCCCATTCTCACCTCTTCCCCTAGAGAACTTGTCTACTTTCTGTCTGAATAGATTTGCCTGTTCTGAACATTTCATATAAATAGAATTATATATGTTCTTCTGTGTCTGACTTTTTTCTGGGAGTATTATGTTTTCAAGCTTCATCTATGTTGTAACGTATATCAGTTCTTCATTCCTTTTAATGTCTGAATAACATTCCATTCTATGGAAATATGTATTTTGTTTATTCCCTTGCCAATTGAAGGATAGCTGGGCTTTTTTCACTATTTAGATATTTTGAATAATGCTACTATGAACTTATATATCTTTGGGATAACATATGGTTTCACTTCTCCTAGGTAGGTACTTAGGAGTAGAGTTGCTGGGTTATATGGTAATTCTATGTATAGCCTTTTGAGAAACTGGCAAACTGGTTCCAAAGTAGTTACACCATTTTACATTCCTACCAGCAATGTCTGAGGGTTCCAATTATTTCTATGTCTCAACTGCACTTGTTATTGGCTATCTTTTAATTATAACCATTCTAGTAAGTATGAAGTGTCATTGTGGTCTTATTTGCATTTCCCTAGTGGCTAATGCTGTTGGTCACCTTTTTATGTACTTATTGCCATTTGTATATCTTCATTTGACAATATTGGCTGTTTGTATATCTTCTTTTGACAAATGTCTCTTCACAGGCTTTGCCTATTTTTTAATTGGGCTGTGTTTGTCCTTTGTTGTTGAGTTGTCAGAGTTCTCTATATATTCTGGATACTAGCCCCTTATCAGATATAAGATTTGCATGATCTGATTATACAACTCAGTAATTTTCTGAAATAGCCAACTATTATATTTTCCCAAGCACAGTGTGAAAAAGAATAGTTGCTTTAGAATAAGGTTAAAACAAGCATCCACTTTCATTCTGAAGACAAAAATCAATAACGTATACTCAATATTATGCTAAAAGAATCAACATCCAGTTTCCTAAAAGGAATAATATTAAGGATACACAACATTTTAGAAAGAACTAAGGTATTAAGAGGAATAAAATGTATAAACCATCCTTGATTACTCAGAATTTAATTTGTAGGTTTTTCATTTGGTGGATTATTTAGGCTCTTTTCCTCTCTTCTTTTATCTTAATGCTTTCCTTTCACCATTTGTTGACTTCCAAGGGAAAAATAATGGACTAAAAATGCAAAAGTAGAGGGAAACCCAAAAATCATAGCAATTTCCATTTTCTTCTCTACTATTCTGAATAATTGTCTTTAGAATAGAAAATTTAAAAGAAAAAAACTGTCAAATTTGGAACTGAAGTTACTATATAAGAACCTGAAAGGCTTCTAGTAGTTGTTTTAAGTGAACTGGTAGTCTCGTCTCATATGACTTATATCCCAGGATGTTTTTGTGGGAACTTTTATTTTCTGTATCAGACCTATATCTGTCTATAAAGCACATATATTTGTATAATATTTGTGTAAATAATAGAAAATTGACTAAGCCAGATAATTCCAGATAAAGTAGGTACAGATCAGCTTTAATGGTCACTTACACCAACCAGGTAGAAAGAAGGTCCCCTGGAATGTGGCAAGCTGATAGATTGGACAAGAAACATAGGAGGTAGAATAACCCCCAGTTCCTGAGAATCTAGAACTCAAGAGGGACCTATTAAAAAGAAATGGGGTAGTAATAGTGCATAATAAATAGAAAAGTGAGGTGAAACATTTTATGACAAAGATTTGTTGGCTAAAAATTAAAAAAAAAAAAAAAAGATTTATTGGCTAATTTGATTGAGGGGGAAGGTACAAAGGTAGGAAAGGAGTAGGGAGACAGACTTTCCTTCTATTGTATTATAAGTCAAACTAACCACTGTGTTTCTTGCATCCTCAAGAGGTAAAATCTCAGAGAGAAAAAACTGTAAGTAGTGCCAGAGGTCCTGCAAGGCTGACATGCTTTTGTCTCCCAGGACTGCAAGTATACTAAAAATTCCACTCAGTTTTTTCAGTGACTTTCTGTTTAACTTCTTAGCTTCTAACCCTCAGCATATTAAGGATCAGAAAATTCCTGGAGGGGAAATCCATTAACAAATATGGAGCTCACATCCCTGTGCCTTTTTTCTTTCCAGAATCTCCACCCTTCAATTTTTATTCTTTGTTTTTTTGTCAGCTCTGAACTCCAATTTGTTCACTAAATATTATTGATTACCTGTCATATATATACTGTGCTAGGTGCTAGGGGAGAATTGAGGGTAAAACCAGATGTGATCTTTGTCCTCATGGACTACTCAGATGTAATCAAGTATTTACACAAACACAAGTAAATCTGAAGTAGGGATAGATATTTGGAAGGACCTATGTGGTGCCGAAAGATCATATATTAGGTGAATTTGATTTTTTCAAGGAGCTCAGGAAATGATGCTTTAGCTCAGATTAAGAATAGATAAGGGCTAAAGGAGGGGATGGGAGTGAAGATAATTCCTTAAAGAGAGTTCCTAGAAGAAATGGAGATGACACAAATGTGCCTGAGATGCAAGAGCTTTGTGAAACATAATGTTATGATTAGACTGCATATAATACTGGAGATTTTAAGCAAGGGAAGAACATAACTGAAATGCTTTTTGGAAATTTTGGCTGGCTGAAGTGTGGCTAATGACCTATATTTCATTAAATATTATAATACCAATTTTATAGTTGAGGTGTCTAAAATTCAAAGAGATTATCATGCACATCCCTTGTCATAGAGCTAATATGTGATAGAATGGGGACACAAACTCAGGATTCTATTCCTTGGCCCTGTATGCCTCCCTTTAATCCATTTTACTTAATGTGAAAGAGGAAGAACACGTGCCAAAAGAATTTAAAGGTAAATATCAGCTGTGGTGTTTGGTTGTCAAGTAACACATGGAGGATAGAAGTCAGTCTTTGAATTTATGTTTTCAAATTGGAAACAAAAGAGAGAAAGACTGGGTTGTTAGAGAAATTGATGTCATGGTATGTAAAGAATAGTTGAAAAAACTATGTATGTCTATCCTAAAGAAGACAAAATGTTGGTGAGTAGAACATGGCAACTATCTTCAAATCTTTGTTTTAATTTATTTTGCGTGGCTCCAGAAAGTAAACAAGGTCAATGTGGGTGTGATATAGGGAAGGGTATTTCAGATTTTTATAAGAATTCCCTGAGGATGGGTATTGTCAAAACTGTAGTGGGGTTTCCTGACCATTGAAAGTATTTAAGCAGAGATGGATATTGTAGAAAATGTGTGTCCTCTGGGTACCGTGTGAAGTACCAGAGCTCTTCCAACTCCTTAGTTCTGTGGTTCTCTGATATATGATTTCTTATAATGTGTCAAATTTGTTAAATGCAGAAAAGAACTCAAATATAAAAATACAGTGGAATGCCTATAATGCAAATAAACTTGCTTATGCCTTCAAGCTGTTTTTAATTTTAAAATATCTTCCTATAGAAATGTTTGTTATAAAATCTGAGACACAGTTAAAAGCCAGTTTCTAGGCAGTATGGCGAGTTATAAATACTAATACAATAAAATATCAATCCCTTTAAAAGCATTCTTGAGATATATCGATCATTAATTTTTAAAATGCACATGCTAGAAATTGTTGTATATGTAAAATAAATGGAGAATTATTATCAGGTTTTATGTATAACTTGATTTTTTGTATAAAATTGATGGTATCTTTGTTACCCTGAGGCATTATTAATGTGAATATACCTATTGATTCTGCCACCAGATGGTATTACTTAGGTAAAGTTTACAGTTGAGGTACTTTAATATTTTTTACATAATTAGACTAAATTAAAACCAGCAATTTGAATGTTTTTTAAATAGCTCTTGTAACAAGTTTGGGAATTATAAAGATGGAAAATATTGGTTAAAATAAGACTTGGAATTAAATTCATCATAGCATTGTTGTTTTTTTTCCCTTAAAGTATTCCCTCAGAGTATTATTTTTCTATATTAAAAAAAGAAAACCCTCACAAGGAGTTTCCATTGACAAAAAAAGCATAAGGTAAATATCTTAATTATTCCTTTATATATTAATAGTTTCTGTATCATGCAAAAGGCACTTAGTGGACACATAAAAAGGTCAGGGTCTGGCAAAAGTCCTGCGTTGTAATGGAATATCTTAATTTGCGAGGGCTGCTATGACTGGTTGGCTTCATAGCAGCATTTATTTTCTGATCGTTTTGGAGGTTAGAAGTTCAAAATCAGGGTCATGATAGGCCATGCTGGTCCCAGGAGTCTGTAGGGTTCTGGCACTGGCTTGCCACAAACCTTGGGTGGCTTGAGTCTCTGCCTCTATCACATGGTGATCTCTCTCTCTCCTTGTGGCTTCTCTCCCAATTTCCACTGCCTTCTATTTTTTTTTTTTTTCCAATTTCCTTTGCTTATAAGGACTCTGGTCATTTGGACTGAGGCCTACCCTGGTTCAATTTGGCCTCATCTAAATAGAATCTTCAAAAATCTTATTTACAGATGAGTTCATACCTTAAATAATAATAATATCTTCAAAGGTCCTATTTAAAGGGTGGGTTCATACTCACAAGGATGCAGATTAAGATTTGGACATGTCTTTTGTGGGGTATGTGATTCAATTCCCAACACTGGGATATGGTTACCTTACCAAAACTCATTTTAAGGAATCACATTTTGGTGACTGACTTTAAAAAAATTTAAATACATGTAAATTAATAGAAAATATTTGCTCTTAAATGTACACGTTAGTCTCAAAGTCTCATATAAAAGAAAAAAAATTTAATTACCTTTTTTTTCATGAATGTCCAGAAATTAAAACTGTATAGAATGGCTTAGGAAAGTGACTTGGCCAAATCGTGAACCTCAGCTATAAAATAGGGAGTCTGAAGCTCATCTGTATAGATCAGGAAAGGATATGTAAGGTCATCATTTCAGTACGTGGTTCAGTGTGGTCATTAGGTAAATGTTTGTCCCTTTTCATCTCTCTGACCAAGGCCTTCTAAACAGGAGGTAAACAAACCTACTGGGGAACCAGGGAATTACCAAGTCAATAAATATTTCTGTGTAAATACAAACGCATCAGTCCTTATAAGTTGCTGAAAATCAACGATAGAAATGAATTATCTTGTTTCTGTTAGTTAACCTGTGATGTAGCTACTTACATATAAGTTACTTCTTGCTGATTTCCTTTTCAAAATGTTTATTTAAAATACTGTTCTCCACTTAAAAAACATAAATGATAAATGACTTTAAAGTTAATACATTAGCATAGCAATACATCATTATTTATTAGTAGTATTTTTATTAAAATTAATACAGGGTATCCGTTAATCAGTCAGCCAATGAGCATGTCTCGAGGTTTCAGCCAATGAGCATGTCACCCTGAGGTTTCCAAGCCCCTAAGCATGAAACCAATAGGCTAACTAATGTTTATGAGAACTGACTGGTGATTTGCTTGCTAGTAATTTAGTAATTCATTCTCCATTTGTTTCACTTTATTAAAAAAGATCATTTGGCTTTTCAAACAGATTACATACAAATTCATGTATTTCACAAGAATGTCTTAATGTTAATTACAATTCAGAGTTCACAGAAAAATCTATATATATTTACAAAATAATTTTATATGAATTTCATTTGGTGATTAATGATATAATGTATAGCTTTAATATAATATTGCTAATAAGATCTTATTGGTTTCTGTTTTATCTAAAAATTATTTTCTATTTAAAAATAGAAAATTATTGCTGATTCTCCATTCTCGCAATTTAAATGTTCTGTACACTAATAAAAGTCATTACACTCTTTTCTATTTTGTTTTCTTTTGAGTAATGAAGTAATATATGTACATATATTTATGCATATATTATATATAATATTTATATATTTTATTTAGTATTTGTTTATTTATGTAACATTTGTTTTTTAAAATATTTTATTGTTATTAGTGGAGCAGCATGTGTGCATTGCAGAAAATAAGAAAGTACAGATAAGCAAAAGAAAGGAAATAAAAGCATCATATTTCCACAACCAAAGATTACTAAATTTTATACATTAGTAAATATGTGTGGGTAAAGAAAATACACTCATATTTTTAATACTGTTTGCATCTTAGTAAATGTTAATGTAATTTAATACACAAATTATATTCAAATTTCTTCCATTATTTCCCCAAATATGTCTTTTAGAACTTATTTGACCAAACTAAATTCTAATTATTTCATTTGGTTATTATGCCCCCTTATGTCTCTTTTATTCTAGCACTTTACCTTTCTTCATGAAGGGGCTAGACTAGTTTTCCTGCATGATGTTTCATCTTATGGCAAAAGTGTCAAAAAAAAGTGCTAAAGTTAAAACCACAGAACTTATATTCTTATTACAAGAAAGAAAATGTAATTGTACAATAGAGGGGCCAGACTATCATTACTTTCGTCCAAGAAGTAGGTATTTGTAAAGGATTTTGAAATTTTATTTCTACTTATGGCAGAAATATCTATACTATAAAGGTATGCCTTAATTTATAGGGTAGACATCTCAGGTCTATAGGTGAACTTGAAACAATGTTTATTGATTCATAAATTCTTAAATTTGTTTGAAGTGAGGATTCTTGGTTTTATGGTAGTTTTATATTGAAAGGCATCTCAACTTGTATGTGCTTATCCTGCATATTTTCTAGTGATCATTCCACCTGCCCTGGAGTGGGAATCAGCAAAGATATGTCTGTGACATGATATTGGTGCCAAATATCCTGACCAAATGAAAAGATGTAGCACAGACTCACTCTGAATTTGAATTAAGAAACCTGGAAAGAATGAAATATTAGGCAGTAGTATCACCAGCTGTAAAGTCGTTGATTAGTTTGCTGATAGGACCATGAGTGAGACCAGTTATGAGAAAGGCTATACCCATGAGGAAGAACGGTATTAAACTGAGCATCTACTATGTGTCAAGTGTTTTCTTAGCACTTGGAATGCAGCATTAAACAAGACAGTCAAGGTTCCTGCAATAATGAAATGTACAAACTGATAGGGATGTAGAAGCACATAATTAAGTAAACAAATAATGAGATAATTTCAAGTGGGTAGTATAAAGTTAATAAAACATTGTCTTGGCATGGGGGTAACATTAGATTGAAGAGACACTAGAAAGCCTTTTTGAGATTGTTATATCTGAGCTGAGGTCCTGAATGCTGATAAGTTGTCAGCTTTGCAAAGATTTTGGGGAAGAGGATTTTACATAGAGGGAAAAACTAGTGCAAAATTCCTGAAGCAGAAGCTAGGAAAGGAAAAGACAGTATGGCTAGTATATTACAAGAGATATTCAGAGAGGTGGGAACAAACCAGATGATTTGGGCAGGAGTGTGAATTCCAAGCAAAAGCCAGTAAAGACTTTTAAAAAGAAGAGTAACATGACATGATATATGATTACTCTGGCTATTGTATGGCCCATAGGGGTAGCAAGTCAAAAGCTAGGAAGACAGGTAAGGAACAAGAGATATTGATGGATTTTTTTAAAGACCCCAAATGGGGTAAATAGGAGAGATTATGAGTAACTAGAGGGGTGTGGCAGTTTGATATTATTTATGAATTCCAAAAAGATATATTGATTATATTTGTAAACTGGTCTGTTCCTCTGGGCATGATTCCCTTTTGATTGTATTAGGTTCAGCTGAAATGCCTTTGATTAAATTATGTTAAGATTAGGGCTTTGATTAAATTACGTTAAGATTAGGGCAACTCAATTTGAGTCCCTTCTCCCTTGGTGGGCTATATAAATGGACACTCAATCAAGAACACAGAATTATATACACAGAGAACACAGAGGAGGAGAGACAGCTCCATAGACATGGCAGAGGCCCAGGAAGAGAGATGAACCATTCACCTGATAATTTATGGCTGACCATGTGAAAGAACAGAGCAGATGAACCTGAAAAGAAATGAGCGCCAGGAAGATAGATGAGCCTGATGCCAGCCTACAGCTG
>JAQZBX010103084.1:0-11091 GCA_029593785.1 Cabassous unicinctus | reverse complement strand
TCATATTTACTTCTTCAAATTGACTGAATACATTTAAATGCTCATTAGCTAAAAATAATTTCTATGTAGGACTATGTTAAACTGCTACTACAATAAGAAATGCATATTCATTTACATGCTGGTTTGCTCTCCTATAGATTTCTAGGTTACTAAAAGCTAAATGGCAAAGATTTCTGCATAATTACTACATCCTTGAGATCGTTCTAACATTAATATCCTGATGTCTAACAAGACCCCTTAGTGAATGCTGCTACATTTCTTACATAAGAATTTTCTATGGTGTGAGTTCATTGACATAAAATGGGGGATGTATTTGAAATAAGATATGTCCCAAAATTATTTTATTCATAGGACTTCTTTCATGTATGAATTAGTACATGCTTTATAAAGGATTATTACCTTGGCTCTTTTGCTACGTTTGTATTGTTTTTCTCCAGGGTGGATTTACTTTTGTTAGTTAAGGATTTCATACAGGTTAAAGGCTTTCCCACAATGACTGCATCAGTAGGGTTTCTCTCCAGTATGAACCCCTGATGGACAGTTTAAGGTTTGCACTATTGCTAAAGAACTTCCCATATTCACTATATTCCTAGGACTTTGCTATAACACAAATTTTCTGATGGCTAATAACACGATGACAAATAGGACAGTCATTTGGTTTCTCTCTGGTATGATTTCTGTGTAACGGGATTCATATGACCTAAAGTCTTTTCCACACTTACTAGGCTATTATGTTTCTCTCCATTACATCTTCTCTGATGGACAGAAGATTTGACCTTTACTAAATGCTTTCAGGAGCCAGTGTATCTCAGTGGTTGAGCACCAGCTTCTCACATACAAGATCCCAGGTTCAATGACCAGCACCAGTACCTACAAAAAACAAGAACAACAAAAAAACCACTTTCCAAAATTCATTAGATTTATATGGCTTTTCTCCAGTATGGACCAGCTGATATATGATAAGGTTTGCACTACAATTGAAGTTTTTCCCACATACAATACACTCAAGGGTTTCTTTCCAGTATGAATTCTATGATGTTGAAACAGGGATGACCTATGATTGAAAGCTTTCCCACATATACTGCATTCATAAGGTTTCAATTTAGTGGAATTTATCAAATGCAGATTCAGTGTTTAAGGCTGGTTGAAAGATTTCCTGCATATCTGACAATCAAAAGGTTTTTCTTCACTATGAATACTCTAGTGCTGAAGAAGAAATGAAAGCCTACTGAAGACTTTCGGACATTTCTTGCATTCATATTACTTCTCTACAGTGTGCCTTCTTTGATGTTGTGTAAGGTGTGAGTTGCAGCAAAAGGCTTTCCCACATTCACTACATCTATAAGGTTTCTCTCCAGTATGAATTTTCTGATGGTGAATGAGAGATGAACTATGAATGTAGGCCTTGTCACATAAACGACACTCATAGAGTTTTTCTTGAGTATGAATTCTCAGATGCTTAATGAGATATGTAACACGAATAAAAGATTTTCCACATTTTATGCATTCATATGGTTTTTCTCCAGTGTGAGTTCTTTGATGAATAGTAAGTGATGAGACATGCTTAAAGGCCTTCCCACATTCATTACATTTGTGAGGTTTCTCTCCACTATGACTTATCTGATGTCGAGAAAGGGTTGAGCTATGGCTAAATGTCTTCCCACATTCATGACATTCATAGGGTTTCTCTCCAGTATGAATTCTCCAATGGCGATTAAGGATTGATTGTTTGTCAAATGCTTTTCCACATTCACTGCATATGAAGATTTTTTCTCTATTATAAGTCCGATAATGGGTAAGATCTTTGCTCTGGCTGAAAGCTGCCCCACTTTCATTAGAATTCAAAAGTTTCTCTCCATCATTAATTTTCTCATTTTGTGTAATTGACTGTTTTGGTAAACTCTTCTCAAACATATCATATTTACGTGATTTTCCTTCAGAAGACATTCTCTGTGGTTCAGAAGGATTAGACTTTAAGTGGAAGATGCTACTAAACGTATTGTATTCGTAAACACTTTCCCCAGTGGGGCTTGCTCTAAAGGTGAGGGTCAGTGGTCTGAAATGTTCCACTTGATTTCTGTTTCCTCTCCAAATTCTCTCTATATTTCCAGTCCTTGTTAAAATTTGAATATTCAAAATAGTCTTTTAAAATTTTTTCTCTAATTGCCTTTTGTGATGAATCATCATCCTTTGTTGATAATTCCTTGATTCCCCATTTTGATTCACAATCTGAAATACACCAAGAAAGCAAAATGTGACTTCTTCTGTATTTCTTGAAAAGAAACTTCTATAGATAAAAAGTAAGGCCACCAGAAACCACATGCCTCTAAAAACTCATATAGTTCAATGATTTCTGAACAACGCTCAAGTGGAACATAGAGAATACAGATAGCTCAGAGAGGCAGAAACAGAGAGGGATGAGGGAAATGCCTTAAATATAGACAATCAGTATTTGAAAAAATAAAATTATCAAAAAGAGAACTCGGAAGGCATTCTGGATTCCAAGCCATCATTCTGTGTCTCTATTCATGTGAAAGATCACTGCCTTGGTTCTCCTACCTTCAATTCATCTCAATTTGCTGCCAGATTAATATGCTTAAAATGTAGAATTTATACCACTGCATTAAACAGCAACAACTACAATGACAGCGATATAATCTAAATGCTTTAAAAGGCTCATTAAGAGAAGATGAATTCATGTAGGGTTTGTGTGAAACCACATGGTTATTTATTGGACATTAGAAAATTCTATTCCTGGAGACCTTACACACTCCTTAAATCCCCTAACACTTATATTCCTATTTATTCTCTGAAATCAGTTTGGAGGAAAACTGATATTTCCCCATATGTGGTAGCTTTTCTTAGCCTAAAAACATCAGCATATTCTTTCTTAACTGGACTTAGAAAAGAATAATTTGACATATTTACTTTCAAATAAAATATCAAGTTTGAATTATTATGATGGCTAACACCTACCGCTTTAATGACGTACGTAATACATGCAGATATGGTCCTTTTGGAATCTAAGCTGAAGATCCCTCAATTTTCTCTAGAGTATATCCCTACAACATCCTAAAATGCCTCCATATTTTCTACAAGCTTCTTTATGACAAAGACTCCCTATGCCTGATTCACCATGACTCACCTGGAAACATAACTATTGACAATTTTTGTTCTACCATCCAGGGCTCTTTGTCTCCCTCCAATAATGTGATCATATATGGCTTAGATATAGAAAGACCTCCTTACAGGAAAAATATAGAACTTGTTTAAATTGTGATCCTCAAGGAGGCGAGACCATTACTAAGGGACCAGAGAAGGGACGAAAGATATTTATTTATTGAAATGGGAAGATAAGTTTCAGGCATGACACAACAAAACTGGACTTTTCCTTGGGAACACAGAACAGAAATTTGCCACTTAGGAAGATCCCCAGCAATTCAGAGGTGCAAAAGACCTCCCACAGGAGGCAGTGGGAGAGATACACTTACCTACAGAGACCAAGATCTTATATAATTGTGGACCAATATATCTTTGCATAAATCTCTCAGAGCAAAATCGAGCCATCCCCATTCTTCATGAGAAAAGTCTATGGCCATGTCATTAAATGTCAACTGAAATGGCAAACTTATTTAGGCTCAACCACAGTCCAGGTCTCTTCTGTCACTAGACAAGGGGTAAAACTACCCTGGTCATGGAAAAGAGACATTGTCAGAGTTGTGACAATGATCAGGAATCTGATCTAAGTCACATAATAATTGGATAATTATGTGCTTGGCTTTGTTATGCAGTAAGAGTGAGAGACAAATGGAAAAGCTTTGCTTAAGGAGAGTTAATTTTATTGAAGAGAATAAAATTATACAAATTTTTAAAAAGCAGCACTCAACATTGGACAGCATATAGTAAAGTGTTAAGTTGTGCTAGGTCAGCAATAAAGAATGAGGCTAAATTTTTGTCTCCCAAATGGGATGCTCAAGATGATCCACTAAGGTTCAATAACTAAAAATCAAATCTCCTGAGGCAGCTGTGGCTCAATTGGTTGGGCTCCTGTTTACCATATGGGAGGCCCAGGGTTCAATTCCCAGGCCAGGCCTCCTGGTGAAGGCAAGCCAGCTCTGCTGATGGCCCATGTGGCGCAGTGAGCTGGTGCAAGATGACCCAACAAAGGGAGACAAGCAGACACAGAAAAATGCACAGCAAATGGACACAGCGAGCACAAGCGGGGGTGGGGATATAAAGAAAGAAAGAAAGAAAAGAAAAAGCATTAAACCAGACTGTGATGTGCTTCACAGGAAAATCACTAATGAAATTGGAAAGACAAAAAGAAATATTACTCTTTTACAAAGCCAGACAGATTCATTCCATTATATACAAGTCCCAAAGTAAATAACAATTTGTTCTTAAGTAACAGAACATGATAGCATCATTTGTTATACAGTTTATCTTGAATTCACCTGGGAATTGGAGTCGCCATCTGTGTTAGTTAATTGCCTTTATCCAAAAGAAAAATAAAACTTCTGGCATCTTTATGACAATCAGTAGTTACAACTTAGAGCCAAGTGCCTATGCTAAACTCCTATAGAGGCAGGAAGAGGGGAAGATCCTTGATGTTTCCATTTCAAAGATGGCTCTAAGGTCCTTAAGAAAGACATTACTGGGTCATAAAACTGGCAAGAGGCTTACTGGCTTTTAAAAAGATTTACATGCATCTCAGAGGGAAAAGGAAAGAATTTACAATTGTAAGTTTTCTCAAGGAAATGCTCTAAGAAAAGGGAGGTGAGGTGGGGGTTCTTTGGCACCAGGGAAAATTCATTTTCTTTAGATTTGAATTTACCCTTACACAGGTATTTAATTCATTATGCCGGCCTCATCTCATTAACTGAAAGTTTTTCCATCTTTTCCTGTTTTTAAAATGATTTGGTTTTACAAATCTCATTTGATAAACCAAAAAAGAAATCAACACTATGTTAAGTGTAAAAACACTATCTGAAATGTCCAAAACACTAGGTGTTATTCCAGCGATGCAAAGATAATTCATATTTTCACTTTTGAAAACATAACAATGGCAGAATAATTAATAGCTTGGAGGAAACCCACATAACTTCAGCAACAGATTATCTGTGCTCTTTATTTTTCCTTAGATCATGGTTTTCCACTTTGGCCCTATCACCATTTTGTTGTAGGGAGCTGTCCTGTGCATTGCAGGATGTTCAGCAGCATTCCTCTACCCCTAGATGCCTTATTTGTGATGAACACAAATGTCTCTAAGTATCAGGAAATATTAGGAAATGTCACTTATAGGTGGGGCAAGAGGTATAAAATTGTCCTTGGTTGAGAACAACTGTTCCCTTCAATTACCTAGGCAGCCTGAGGTGTTCACTCATCTCTATCCCCAAACTACTTGGCATATATATCCATCCTAGTACTTTTCTTCATTTTTTATGCTTTCTTACTTTTCTACAAGTCCTGCACTGTTCAACACAGTAGCCACTAGCCACATTTGGTTTTATATAAATTAATTAAAATTAAATAAAAAATTCAGTTCCTACATCACTCTAGCCACACACAGTTCAAGTGCTCAACAGCCACATGTGGCTGATGCTGCTGTACTGGACAGCACAGATATAAAACATTTTCAGCACTGCAGCAAGTTCTCTAAGACAGTAATGCACTAGATCATAAAGTACTGCATGTCAGTGTACACACAACCCAACGAAATGTTCTTCCTAATAGATGATCTCATTTACTTAGAAAACCAATGAATGACTGATTATGACAATTAGTTCACATCCACTTTTAAAAATCCCTGTCCACTGGGAGGAGAGAAATCTGTATACATTAAACACATACTATATCAGATAGTGAGTGATAAGTGCTAATGAAAACAATAAAGCAGTGATGGAGGACTGGAAGAGAAGGGCCAGGGAAAACATCTGCAATTTTAAATTAGTGTTTAGGAAAGCCTTACAGAAAGGGAGTTGAGCAAAGTAAGGAACGAGGTGAGAGCACAAGCTTGTGCATATATAGGAGTAGAACATTTCAAGTTGGCAGTACAGCAACTTCCAAGCCTGGAGGCAGTAGCCTGTGTGGCTGGAACTCACAGGCAACAAGGAGGCAGAGAAGGTAGGGAGGCTCAGAGAGGCCAAAAAAAGACTTATTTGTACAAAGCTTTACAGGTCATTGCAGAACTCTGGCTGCTATTTTGTGTCAGACCACTAAAGAGTTGTAAGCTGAGGAATGACAGTGTTTTATTTTACAACAGGATCACTAGGACAGCTTTTTTGAGAATAGACCAAAAAGGTGTAAGGGCAAAAGCAGGGAAGCCAGCTGCAATCCACTACAGTAACCCAGGTGGCTTGGACACAGGGGAGCAGTGGTGGTGGCAATGACCAGGTACCCAGTGGTCAGATTCTGTATATAGTTTGAAGGTAGAGCCAAATAGAGTGACTGAACATGAATTATAAGAGAAAAGGAGGAACCAAGGATGACTGCAAACAGCTTTTCACCTGAGCAGCTTGAAGGATATAAACATACCACTCATGAAAATCACAAAGCTAATATAATCTAACATTCCAGACAGATATTTTGAGTTGCAATAATAATTTTTCTGGCTCAAGCCTCTGAAAGACTTCTAGTAGAAAGCTAAGAAATCTTTTCCAGCTGTGGTAGAAAAGAGAAGCACTGAGAGTAGGACAGCACTTGGAGCTCTCCTGTAGGCTCCACCCATTGTTGTCATAAATGGAATTGCAGATCCAGTCCCTAAATGGACTGTTAGGTGGGAACTCTCAGGAGAAGCAAAGCAAAGACTGCAGAGGGTTTCAGAAGATTTGGGGACAAACTGACTCACCTGGGACATGACTGCAATTTCCAACAGCAAACAGAGCCCTCTTTCCAGGTTCCTGTCATAGAGAAGGGCACTGTCCCGAGAAGGTGGAGACAGGGTAGGAAAAAGCAGTCTGGAAAACAGCACATTTACCTTGCAGCTCTGACACATTTTCATGGAGAAGCAACCTGGGACTCACTCTCTGGGGCTCCAATCTTTCCTTGAACTAAAATTAAACACGGGATTACCACTTCCCAGGTGCTACATGAGTGTAAATCAACCATTCTGTACATAAGAGACCGAGAATACAACAACAAGAACGTTAAATCAGCTCGTTCAATACACCCCTCGGCATGGCGGGCAGTCATATTATACCTGATTTTTTTTTTTTTTTTTTAAGGATGAGTAAACTGCAACTAGAAGAACTCAAGCCGTTTGCGAAAAGCGTCGGCATCAGGACCGGATTACATAAGAACAACTGTAGATGACGTTCGCTTTGGGTGCGTAAGCGCGGTCCTTACTCCCCTTTTACAGAACAGGACACAAGCCCGGAGAAGCTAAGGCCCTGTCCTAGGCCACACCGCGGGGCCCACCCTGGGACGCCCGGGATCCGCTGGCCTGAGGCCCGCCCGCCCCGCTCCCGGGCCCTGCACTTGCCGGAATGCTCGGCGGTCGGGACCCCACCGGCGCCGAAGCCCGCTCGGGCTTCTCCACGAACCCGGCGGCGTCCAGAGCCCGCGCCGCCACGTACCTGTCGCGCTGGTCGCTGGTGAGCGAAAGTGGCCGCAGCCTTTCGGGGAACTGCACAGCTCAAGGCCCGCCCGAAAGCCAGGATCCCGCCACCAGACCGGAAACGACCGTGGGTCGGGTCCGGGCGGAGCCAGCACTTTGCGGCATTTCCATTCTCCTCTCGGTCAAAAACCCAAGTAACTGACGGCCAAGAAAAGCAGCCTCGGAAAACCACATCTCCCAGAAGTCGCTGCGACCGCGCGGCTCCACGCAACGTGACAGCAATGGTCTAGGCTTTCTACACACCCACACAGCCTCCAGCCGTCCTCACAGGCTGGGGTAACCAGGACACACACGCAAGGAGTGGAGAAGAACGGCCATCTTCTGGTGCACTAAACTTTCCAGAACCGAGGGCAGCTCTCTATTGTAAGAACAACGGCACCGAAACACAAAAATACACTTCTTGGAGCATTTGGCACCCACGTGTCGGGACTATATTTTCCAAAGTGCCCTGGGGTCGGGCTTTCCCGTGTCTAATGATCACGTGGCCCCAGGTAACCTGTGGGGTCAAGACATTGCGCTAAGGTCCTGCGGAGACGTTGTTGGTATTGGTTCAATGGCTGTCACACTGATGTGCCTGTAACGTGCTGGAAGGACCCGAAGATGGCATACTTGAGTGAGCGCTTTGAAGACAAAGACCCTCATTCTGGAAATAATCTCTCCTCCCTGAACCCAGAGCTGACTCGCCTTGGTCCCCATAATTGCCGTTTAGCCTGACTTTGCCCAGGTAACCCATGGTGAGCTGGTCATCATAGTGTATAGGCCACAGCAATAGCCAAAGTACATTTGGGTTGCGTGTTTTCCTTCTTTTCTTTCATTGCGTTTTATTTTATTTTACTTCTATTTTAAAAATTAAAAGTAAGCCAGTTAAGACATGCTAGACGCTTGAAAAGGGAAATAGAGCCAGAGGGCAACTAGAATGGTGAAAGGAAAACACTTTACATGCAATACTAAACCCACTCCCTTCCACCAGCCCTGTGCTGCCTTTTTTTCCCTTTTGTATTAGAAGGCATTTACAATCAAGTATTTTGCTATAGGAATTTACCTCATCAAGGACACAAGTTAGAATGTAAGTTTGGGAGAAGAAAAGCCAGCTCATGTTGGTGCTGAAATTGTTCAGGCTTCTGGAGGGAAGCTTCAGCTCATTAGCTTCCAGGGAGATGGAAATTCACATATATCCTTGAGAGGGAGAAACTCCTGCTGAGACTTCTGGTAAAGCACTTTGTCCTTGTTCCTGGCTCTTCCTCCATCTATCACATGAGGCCACTCTGAATGAACTGGATAGAGTGCATCAGATATGCATGTTTGATCAATAGTGTTTGCTTGGTCATATTAAAAGTTATAAAACAAAATACAATTACAATGTCTAAAAGATTTAAAATGGAGTCAGGAGGTCATTCTAGAGGTTACTCTTGTTCAGGTGTCAGCCAGATATGGAAGACTGCCAGAGTATACAAAGCATCAAACAACAATGTTCCTCAAAACCATAAGGATAATTCTCCAGATGGTTCTGGGCCAGCAAATATACTTCCCAATCATCTTCAGTTAGTACAATCCAAGGATTGTTTATAGTGGGAAAGTTCCCAGTGACAATCATTTTGCCTTTACTCAAAGAACTGGCTTCTGGAGAAACTGTGTGTTTGGCATCACTTGTATTTATAAGGGAGATCTTGTCCAAGTAGGCGGCTTCCATGTTTCCATCCAAGGCTGGGGGCTCGAGGATGTAGACCTTTTTAACAATGTTTTTCAGGCAGGTTTGAAGACCTTCAGAAACGAAGAAGCAGGAGTTAGTCTATGTCCACCATCCTGTCTTCTGTGATACCAGTCTTGACCCCAAACAGTACAAAATGTGCTTGGGGTCCAAAGTAGCCACATATGGGTCCACACAGCAATTGGCTGAAATGTGTCTAGAAAAACTGATCCAAGTTACAGTAAAGGCAGCAATAATAACAGTTCAGTGAGGACAGCCTCATGTCCGGCTCTGCTGGAAAAGATACTTTTAAGTATCTAATTTATTTTTTAATATTTTGTATGATCAGTTTTTGAATATCCATATAAGGATATACTTTACATGAGATTTTCTTACAAAGGACTCTACTTTAAGATTAAGATTGAGCTTTTTGAATAAAAATGTCATCAGTATTTGCCTTTGGACACATCTTTGCTGAAAGTTCTGTAGCAGTCCAGCTTAATCATGACTTGAAACATACCTGATGAACAAAACTTTTTTACATTTCCTTTTCAAACTCCTTTGCTACAATCCTATGGCAGAAAACATTGGCTGCTCCTGTAAAGTATTATCCTAAGAGAACACCAGCCACTCTGGCACAGGTTCCCTTGTGACTGTTATCATTGCACAGATTGTACCTTTTGTCTTTTTCACAACAGGTTTTGTTTTTGTTTTTAAAGCCATTTTGTGTTTCACTTGAGGTGTGGTCATGGTTGTAGCATCATCCTAGGAGAGCATTCCAGAATTGAGTGTTTCCCCCAAACTGCTTCCTGTGGTCCTGTAGGTATTAATGTCAGGGAAGCAAGGAAGGCAAAAATGCATGTGGCTCTTCTAGTTGTACAGACGAGCTGTCGCTGGTGTGGCCTAAACGGACCTGGCAGTGAATTTCAAAAAGGATTTAGAATTTTCTCTCTCCCTAACCCTTCTCTTTAAAGGGTAAAATATTAATATTTAGAATGTAAAGAAGAATTACTATAATCTAATGTATGCAAGTTTAAAGGGAAGGAAAAAAAACACCCTGATGAAAACATTGGGGGGAAACTTGTACGGGTTTTCTTCACTTCATCCTTCCGGTCTGTGTTATGTTGTTGAAGATGGTTATTTCATTCTTTAATTACTGTTTTGTTTTCCTCGTTGTATCTGAAGTACCTTTAATTTATTTAATATCCATTGTTTCAAGCTCTTCCGTTTCTGAGGTACCTGTTAGTTATTAGTATTTATGTGTATCAGGAGTGTGCACTCACTGTTCAGTATGTTTTATTTGCAGTAAACTGATCTCCAAAGATTTCCTTTTAAAAACTCCTCCCCTCCTTAATTTCTATATTCCATACTGTTTTACTAAATGTTAAGTGTTCTTTGACAATTTTGGTGCTTATGTGTTTTGGGGGACAAAACTAAAATGAATCTGTCATTTACATCAGAAAATTTGTTTAAAAATCACAGATCAAATGTGCCTTAATGTATTTTTTTTTTTTTCATTTAGATTTCAAACTGATAGGATTGCCATTTTAATATACATCACTGAGATCTGCTTCTTTGTAAATAGCCTATTGCTTATTTGGAAAAATACATGCGTGAGCAATATTTTTCTATTGTATTTTCAGAACCATTTAATCTCATTATTCCTGTTTTAGCTGAAGAGTTGTATTCCATTGGAGAGTAACAATTTAAACACTGAAAAAAAAAAAAACAAATGAACAAACACAAAACCCTAAGGTCATCCAGACACCATAAACAAACCACAAGATAA
>JAQZBX010103083.1:0-11088 GCA_029593785.1 Cabassous unicinctus | reverse complement strand
TAAGCAGACATGGAAGAAACACACAGCGAATGGACACAGTAAAACACAAGCAGCAAGGGGGGGATAAATAAATAAATAAATAAATCTTAAAAAAAAAAAGAAGACACTAGGTGGGCACAAAGAAGAATGTTTTAAGCATGCATAGAGAAATAGCAGAACCTATGGGAATAAAAGGCACCAAAAATGAAATTTAAAATATACTGGAAGTATTTAAAAGTAGATTTGAAGATGCAGAAAATGGAGCAGTGAACTTGAAGACAGGGCCTCCAAAAGTGAATATACGAAAGAATAAAGAAAAGAATAGGAAAAAAGTTGAACAGGGTCTCAGTTAACTATATGACAGCAAGAGACATGCAACATATGTATCATGGGTGCCCCAGAAGGAGAAGAGAAAGGAAAGGGGACAGAAGGTGTATTTGAGGAAATAATGGTATAAAATGTCCAAAACATTTTGAAGGACATAGATATTCTTTCCAAGAAGCACAATGCACTCTCATCTGAATATATCTGAATAGACCTTCACTGAGACATGTATTAATCAGAATGTCTAATGCCAAAGATAAAGAGAAAATCCTGAAAGCAGCAAGAGAAAAAAGATTCATCACATAGAAGGGATGACCAATATCTTTAGGTTCTGATTTCTTTTCAGAAACTATGGAGGAAATAATGCAGTGGTGTGATATATTTAAGATACTGAAAGAGAAAAACTTCCAACCAAGAATTTATCTGGTAATATTGATATTCAAAAAGGAAGTCTAGTTTAGAATATTCACAGATAAACAGAAACTGAGACAGTGTCTAGTCAAGAAACCAGCAATGCAGGAAACACAAAAGGGAGTGCTACAGCCTGAAAAGAAAACACAGGAAAGAGAGGTTTGAAAGTGAGTCCAGAAATGAAGATTATATCAGTAGAAGTAACTCAAACTGTGAAAAGAGTCATGAAAATAAGATATGACAGATAAAATGCAAGGGTAAAAATGGATGAAATAAGAATTGCTTTTAGATTAATAACTTTGGATATTAATGGATTAAAATCCTAAATCAAAAGACAGACTAGTGGAGTGGATAAGAAAATATGAGCTCTTTCTCCACTGTCTTCAAGATACTCATCTCAGACACAAGGACACATGTAGATTGAAAGTGAAAGGCTGGAAAAAGATATTCCACAGATGTAGTAACCAAAGGGAAAAAAAAACTGTAGTAGAAACACTTATAGTGGGTTAAACAGATAATAAAAGAAAAGTTCTTATTAAAGATAAGCAAGGACATTATTTATAAACAAAGTGGCAATTCTTCAGGAAGAAATAACAATAAAATATGTATATACATGTAACTAATGTCCCAAATTATATGAGGCAAACAGTGACAAAACTGAAGGGAGAAATAGATGTTGCTACATTAATATTTAGAAACTTTAATATACAATTCTCAACATTGGATAGAACATTTGTGCAGAGGATCTATAAAGAATCTGAGACCTTATGTAATATGATTAAAGAAGAAAGCCAAAAAGACATATACAGAACATTGGACTTCCAAACAGCAGAATATACACTTTTCTCAGGTGCTCATTAATCCTTCTCCAGGACAGACCATACATTGGTTCACAAAACAGATCTCAGTAAATTTAAAAAGATTGAAATTATAAAAAGCACTTTCTCTGCTCATAATGGAATAAAGCTGGAAATCAACAGGCAGAAAAAGGAAAAGCTAACAAATATATGGATATTAAACAACACACTCATAAATAATCAGTGGCTCAAAGAAGAAATCACAAGATAAATCAATAAATATCTAGAGCTAACAAAAACAAGAACAGAACATATCAGAACCTATGGAATGCATTGGAGGTAGTTCTGAGAGGGACAATTATAGCTTTCAGTGCTTACATTTGAAAAGAAAGAGCTAAAATCAATGACCTAACTGCACTGATGGAGGAACTTAAAAAGCAGCAAGCATTCTCAAAGTAAGCAGAAGGAATGAAATAACAAAGAACAGAGTAGAAATTGATGACATTGAGAACAAAAATATATATTAGAGTGAATTAAGCAAACTGAAAGTTGGTTCTTTGAGAGCAGATTGTGGGAACATGGCTGACAGGTTAGGCAAATAAGGCTTAGCCCTCACTAAAACAACAAATAAATAGCCAGAGGCTGCCTTGGGGACCTGCTTTGGGGTACAGCAAACCAGGACACTGCTTACCAATTCCAAGAAGAGTGAGGGTCAGAGAGACGAAGAAGCCAAAACAAGTATCATGAGTTATTAAACCTCCCAGCTGCTGGGAAAGGCTTCCGTCCTCCACCCCTGAGATATTAAGTGAGGGTAAAATTCCTGGTGAATTTTATCTAACTGAGAGTTGAGCAGTCATCTAACTTCATGGGATGGTGCTCTGAGTCATCTAGGAGGGTACTGGACATATAGGGAAGCAGGGAATAATCATAGGTTGCTTACTTTGGTGGCTGGAAGTGGCACACATACCCAGCCCTCCGGGTGGACAGACTAGGTGGAGATCCTAGCCTCCTTATCCAAATGGGAATGTGACGGCAGATTTCCTGTGTGGAAGAGGGGTCTGGGAGCGTGGAGAGTGATTTCTTTGCAGTGAGTTTAGCCATCTGTGCCCCCCCTTGAACATTGGCAGGGATCCTGCCTCAAAAGGGAGAGGGGAGGGGGATCTCCTCAGGCAGATGGTCATGCCCAGCCACCTAGGTAAAGAAAGGAATTACATCAGAGAGGAGGCAGAGACAGGTGGCCAATCAGCACCACTCCAGCTGACTGCAGGGAATCTAACCTGCCCAAGGGAAAAGGGGTGGATAGACTTCTGAAAGGTTGATTAATGCAAGGAGGCAGAACATCTCAGTGGTAGAATTTCTGCCTAGCATATAAGAGGGCACTGGTTCAATTCCTGGATCTAACTTGAGAAGTGATCCACCAGGTTATCAGGCATATGTCTGAAACTTTATGACAGGGAACATATAGACACTATATTTGTATTAGCTTTTCTTGGATCTCTCTTTTTTTTTTAAAGATTCCTTTTCTTTTATTTCCCTTATTTTACTCACTAAAACCCAGTTCAAAACCTGCAAAGGGCAGGCTGCAGAGTGAGTGTCTGAGGAACACCAGCAGCCTGAGAAGATCCTTAGGGATCTAAAACAGAAGACTATTTTCTGTGTTTATTTTTTAATTCTGTCTCTTTTCTTAAAAAAAAATTAGTCACTGCTGTCTTGTTTCTTGCTTATTTTCTATCCCCTCCTTTTGTTTTTTGCTTATTTATTTTTCCTTACCATTTTTTTTCTTTTGGTTACTGATTTACTCTACCTATGATTTTTCCCCCAATCCTTCTTCTTTATATCTTTTGTTTTCTGTTGTTGTTCTTTCATTCCACCTCTTTTATTTGATCTCCAATTTTTCTTGTTTATATTTCTTCCTTTCTCCTTTTTTTCTGTTTACTTTCTATTTTTTATCTTTTCTATTTCTCTCTTTTCTCTTTTCTTTTCCCCTTCTCACCATTCCAGCCTTTTAATTCATTCTACATATTTTTCTCTATTCTGTTTCTTGTTTCATTGCTTCTATTCCACTTTCCTAATCTTATTTCTTTGTTCTTTTTACTCATGTAAATTTTTCAATTTCATAGAACTTATACATTTCCTCTCCTAACTTTTAATATTATTATTACTAATATTCCTTTTGTATTCCTATCTCTTTCTTTTTCTCAGATACTATTTTTTTTCTTTCAAAGGAACATAGATCTCTCTCATAAAAAATGGCTGAATGGAGGAAAGAGCCTGCCCAAGTGAGCTGTTTTGGAAACCCACAGAGCAGGGGGCTTCTGGGCTTTGATCTGGAGGAAGTTGGACAAAGAGATAAATTCCTGGGGTGTTGCTGGCTTGTTTCTTGGTTTCTGTGTTTCCTCTTCCTTGATTTTCCCTTTTCTGTGTATACCAATTTTGCCTACCACTGCTATCTTTTTTCCTTCCTTCATCTTTCTATCTTCTGCTTTCTGTTGTTGTTCTCATATTCCACCTGTCTTTGTTTAGTCTCCAATTTTTCTGGTTTTTATTTCTATCTCATCTTTTCTGTTTTCTTTCTTTTATTAACTTTTTTGTTCATTCTTTTCTCTTTTCCTCTCTCCTCATCATTCTGGCCTTTTAATTTATTGGATATATTTTTCTCTATTTGGCTTCCCATAGAAACCAAACTGTTGGTACTCCACTTTTCTATTCCTATTACTCTACACTGCTTACATGAGTTAAATATTTATTTTCCAAGGTCTTTTATGGTTCTTTTTCTAACTTTTACTATTATTATTACCATTAGCCTTTTTCTTTTCTTACCTCTTTCCCTTTCTCTGGCCCGATTTTTTTTTCCTTCAAGGGGATATAGACAACAGTAAAGAAATAGAATAAGAGGGACAAAGTGTCAAAGAGAAAACTTAAAATACACATAAAAACAGCAACCAAATAAAACCCTAGAGAAAAGAGAAAAGCTAATAAACTGAGAAAGCCCATGAAGATAAAAAGATGACCAGAAAGTTAAAAAAAAATTACAAACCATACTAAGAAACAGAAAGAAATGGTCCAGTCCATTGAACAAACAAAACCAGGAAGAGATGCAGAACATTGAACAACTATTCAAAGCTGTCCAAAAAATATCATGGACCAACTTAATGAAGTGAAGGAAGAGATTAAGGATTTTAAGAAGATAATGGGAGAAGGTACTGAAGAAATTGCAAAAATACATAAAAAGATATAAGATATGATGGTGATGAATGACACAATCCAAGAAATCAAAAATACACTGTAAGCACATAACAGAAGATTTGAACAGGAAGAGGAAAGAATTAGCAATGTGGAAGACAGTACATCTGAAATCAAACAGTAAAACTGATAGGTAAAAGGATAGTAGAAATCCAGTAGGGACTTAGAGATTTGAATGACAATGAAAAATGTAGAAATATATGGATTATAGGCATTCCAGGGGGAGAGGAGAAGGGAAAGGGGGGATAGAAGGAGTGTTGGAGTAAATAATGGCTGAAAACTTCCCAACTCTTTTTAGGGAAATGGATGTACATGCCCAGGAAGCAAAGAGCACTAGAAACAGTATAAATCCTAACAGGCTTATTCCAAGATATATACTCATCAAACTGTCCAATGCTCAAGAGAAAGAGAAAATACTGAAAGCAGCAAGAGAAAAGAGAACCATCACAAAAAAGGGAAGCTCAATGAGATTAAGTGCTGATTTCTAATCTGAAACAATGGCGGCAAGAAGGCAGTGGTATGTTATAGTTGAGATACAAAAACTTCCAGCCAAGAACACTCTATCCAGCAAAGCTGGCATTCAGAAATGAAGGAAGGTTCAAAATATTCACAGATAAACAGAAATTAAGAGTAGGACAAAAAGAAACCTGCCCTTCAAGAAATACTAAAGGGAGTTCTGCAGGTTGAGAGGAAAAACAGGAGCAAGAGAGTTGGAGAAGACTGTAAGAACTATTAAAAAGATTAAAAGAGAAATAAAAAACAATATATGTCATATCTAAACCCAAAGAAAATATGGCTAAAGTAAGTAATTCCTTGAGAGTAATAACACTGAATGGTAATGGATAAAACTCAACAGTTCAAGAGACACAGATTGGCAGAATAGATAAGGAAATATTACCCATCTATATGTTGTCTACAAGAAACTCAACTTAGACCTAGGGATTCAAGATGGCTGAAAGTGATGGCTGGAAAACAATCTCATAAACAATAACAAAAAAGGGCAGGAGTAGCTATATTAATATCAGAAAAAATAGACTTAAAATACAAAACTGTTATAAGAGACAATGACGGACACTATATATTAGTAAAAGGTGTAATCTTTCAAGAAGAAAGAACAAGAATAAACATATATGTACCTAACCAGGACATTGCAAAATACATAAGACAAACACAGGAAAAATTAAGTGGAGAAATAGATGCCTCTAAAATTATAGTGGGGGACTTTAGTACACCATTATTTCCATTAGACAAAATATCTTGACAGAGAATCAATAAAGAAACAAGACTTTGAATAATACATTAGAGGATCTGGATCTAATAGACATATAGAGAACACTACATCCAAATAGAGCAGGATATACATTCTTCTTGTGTGCACATGGATCATTCTCCAAGATAGACCACATGCTAGGCCACAGAAAAATTCTCAATGAGTTCAGAAAGATTGAGAGTATACAAAGTAATTTCTCTGACCTCAATGGAATGACGTTGGAAATCAGTAAGGGCCAAGAACCAGATTAGGCTTGAAGATATGGAAGTTAAACAACACAAACTTGGACAAACAGTGGGTCAAGGAAGAAATCTCAAAAGAAATCAGTAACTACCTTAAAATGAATGAAAATGACAACAAAACATATCAAAACTCATGGGATGTAGCAAAAGCTGTACAGAGAGGGAAATTCATAGTCATAAATGCATATATCAAAGAAGAAGAAAGAGCTAAAATCAAATACATAAGAGCACACATGGAGGAATTAGAAAAAGAAAAACAAACTAACCACAAAGGAAGTAGAAAGAAGGAAATAACAAAGATTAGAGCAGAACTTAATGAAACAGAAAATAAGAAAGCACTAAAAAAAATAAATAAAACCAACTTCAAGAAGATCAATAAATTGACAAACCCTTAGCTAGACTAACAAAGAAAAAAAGAAAGAAGCAAATATGCAAAATAAGAAATGAGGACTTGGATATCATCTCTGACCCCACAGAACTAAAGAGTACCATAAGAGGATACTTTGAAAATTTATATGCCAACAGGAAGGATAATATAGAGGAAATGGACAAATCCTAGAAACTCACAAGCAGACTATATTGACAAAAGAAGAAATAGATAAACACAACAGACCAATCAGTCATCAAAAATATCCCAACAAAGAAGATCCCAGGACCAGACATCTTCACAGATGAATACCACCAAACATTCCAGAAAGAGCTAACACCAATCCTGCTTAATTTACTCCAAAAAATAGAAGTAGAAGGAACATTGCCTAACTCAACCTATGATGCCAAATTACCCTAATACCAAAGCCAAACAAGGATGCCACAAGGAAGGAAAACTACAGAACAATCTCTTTAATGAATCTTGATGCTAAAATCCTCATCAAAATACTTGCTAATCATATTCAACAACACACCAAATGAATTATTCACCATGACCAAGTGGTTTTCATCCCAGGTATGCAAGGATGGTTCAACATAAAGAAAATCAATCAATGTTTTATACCACACAAACAGATCAAAAGAAAAAAATCACATGATTATCCCTATAGATGCAGAAAAATCATTCAACAAAATATAACACCCTTTCCTGATAAAAACACTGCAAAAGATAAGAAAAGAAGGAAACTTTCTGAACATGATAAAGGGTAAATATGAAAAACCCACAGCTAACTTTATATACAATTGTGAAATCCTAAAAGCTTTCCCTCTAAGATAAGGAACAAAAGACCGATGCCCAGTATCACCACTTCTATTTAACATTGTGTTATCAGTTCTTGTTCAAGCACTGAGTCAAGAAAAAGATATAAAAGGCATCCAAAATTGAAAGGAAGAAGTAAAAATTTCACTATTTTCAGATGACATGATCCTATACATAGAAAGTCCTAAGAAATCTACAGCAAAACTTCTAGAACTTATAAATGAGTTCAGGAAAGTCGCAGATTATAAGATCAATATGCAAAAATCAGTAACATTTCTGTACACCAATAATGAGCAACCAGAGGAAGAAATCAAGAAAAAATATCATTTACAATAGAAACTAAAAGATTCAAATACCTAGGAATACACTTAACTAAAGATGTAAATGACTAAAACACAGAAAAAACTACAAAGCTCTGTTAAAGAACATCAAAGAAGACTTAAATAAATAGAAGAATATTCAGTGTTCATAGATAGGAAGACTAAACATCATTAAGCTCTCTATCCTACCAAAACTAATGCACCAATTTAATGCAATCCCAATAGAAATCAACACAGAATTCTTTACTGAATTGGAAAATCTAACTATGAAATTTATTTGGAAGGGGAAGAAGACTTGAATAGCCAAAAACATATTAAAAAATAAAAATGAAATTGGAGGAATCACCTTACCTGACTTTAAAACATACTACAAAGCTACAGTGGTCAAAACTACATAGTATTGGCACAAGGATAGACATAACACTCAATGGAACTGAACTGAGAGTTCTGATATAGATCCTCACATATAGAGTAACCAGATATTCAACAAGGCCACCAAGCCCACTCAACTGGGAACAAATTGCCTCTTCAACAAATGGTGATTGGAGAACTGGATATCAATATCCAAAAGAATGAGAGAGGAACACCATCTCACACGTTACACAAAAAGCAACTCAAGATGGTTCAGAGATTTAAATATAAGAACCCAAACCCTAAAGACCTTGGAAGATAATGTGGGGAAACATTTACAAGATAATGTAATAGGAAACAGATTCATGAACTTCAAACCCAAAGCATGAGGAATGAAAGAAAATATAGATAAATGGGATCTTCTCCAAATTAAAAACTTTCAGACATCAAAGAAGGTTATGAAGAAAGTAAAAATGCAGCCTACCCAATGGGAGAAAATATTTGTCAACCATATATCTGATAGGAGCCTAATATCCAGCATATATAAAGAAATCCTACAATTCAAAAATAAAAAGACAACAAAGAACCCATTTAAAAAATGGGCAAGCAGCTTCCAAGGAAGAAATACCAATGGCTAAAAAGCACATGAAATATATTCAACATCCCTAGCTATTAGGGAAATGCAAATCAAAACTGCAATGAGATACCATCTTACACCCATTAAAATGTCAGTTATTAAAAAATCAGAGGACTGCAAGTTTTGGAGAGGATGTGTAGGAATGGGAACCCTCATCCACTGCTGGTGGGAATATAGAATGGGCCAGCCATTGCAGAGGACAGCTTGGCAGTTCCTTATAAAACTAAGTATAGAACTGCCATATGTTCCAGGAATTCCCTGGCCGGTATATATGCAGAAGAATTGAAAGCAAGGACATGAACAGATATATGCACACCAATGTTCATAGCAACATTATACACTGTTGCCAAAAGTTGGAATCAACCCAAATGGCCATCAACAGATGAATGGATAAATACAATGTGGTACATACATACAATGAAATATTACTCAGCTGTAAGAAAGAATACAGTTCTAACACATGGGATAACATGGATGAATCATGAAGACCTTATGTTGAGTGAAGCAAGCCAGACATTGAAGGACAAATATTACATGACCTCACTAATATGAATTAAGCAAGTTGAGCAGACTCAGGGAGCTATTGTCTGGAAGATAGGTTTACAGGAAATAGGAAGGAAGGAAGGTTATGAGCCAATGCCCATATGGAAATAACCTATGATAAGGTAAAATGTTTAGTTGGACATTGAAGGGATATGTGAAGTGAGTAGTGATTGTATTGGGTTGAGTGGTGCAAGTTTGACAGGTGGGTAGATTGGAGAGGGAGGTTGGAAGATCCATGGAAATAGGGGGAGGTTTGGGGGAGGGAACAGGTAAACACTGTGGATTGGTGTGTATGTGGTTTAAAGTACAATGTTAGGAATGCTCTTATGGCAAAATAACAAGGAAGGGTTACTGGTTAGGTTGTTGGATGGGGCTGGGGCATTCATGACAGGGCACACCTGTGGCAGGCTTCTATGGAGTGTGCAAGTGATCATTTTGTCATGTGTTGTATCAGTGGGTGGAGACTCACATAATGAGGGGGAAGGAGTTGGACTCACATCCTGGGGAGGACTGATACATTCTCAAACAGAGGGGCAGGAGTCTCTTGAGAGCATAGTTGGTTTCTAAAGGGGAGGACAAACCAGTGTGTGAAGACCTCAGTGTTGTTGCAAGTAACTATGAATCTTGTCATCCAAGGAGTGAAACTGGGTAGTCACCATTGACCATGAGGGGAGGAGGAGGGAGGAATAGAATAGATGAAATGGGTTATTTAGTGTGCAATGAAAGTATTCTACATAATCTTGCAATGATAGACACAGGCCATGTTAAATATCATCAAAATTTATGAATGTGTATGGTCTAAAATGTAAACCATAATGTAAACCATTGACCATGGTTAGCAGCTATGTTTCACTATTTGTATAACAGTTTTAACAAATGTACCATCCACATATAAAAAGGTATTAGTACAGGAAGGGGAAAAGTGGGAGGATGCTGGGTATATGGGCATCCCATGCATTCTGTATGTGATTTTACTTTGGACTAAAACTTCTTTGAAAACAAAATGAAAAAAAGTAAAATCCTGGGGAATAAATGGAAGAAAATGTCACTGTACATACAGGAAAACATATATTACAGTGATTGAGGCAAAATATGAAAAAAAAATTTAATATTTTTTGTTATTTTTTAATATCCCAATTTTTAAATTTTATTTTTAGTTCTCTTTAAATTTTTATGTATTTTTTTCTTATGTTTAAACCACCCATTATTATTTCATTTTCCTATTAATTATATTTGGCTATTTTATTGGCTTCATTTTTGAAGAAGCTTTAGATCAGAGGACAGTTACAACTGGGGCAGGGGAGGATCATTAGTGTGTGGTATCAGTGATCAGAAATATGTGGGAGGAAGTTTGCCTGGACGTACACATAAAGTATATAAATGTTTTCAAATGTTCATGGGGCATAGTCACAGTGGGTGGAGATTCATACAAAAACTGAGAGAATATTGAATTACCATCCTGGAGAGCTCTGTCATGTTCTCTAACATAGCAGCAACTGTCCCCCAAATGAAGGGGCAATGACTTGTGAAAGAGGATGGTCCATTGATATTGATGACTATGCTAGTGTGCCTTTGCTCTTGAAATTGAAACTTAGCTTAGTGTTTTGGTGTGCCTGAGATTTGCCTCCAGAGAGCCTCCTTGTTGCTCAAATGTGGCCTCTCTCTAAGCCAAATTCAGCATATAAGTACATTACCTTCCCCCCAGTGTGGGACATGACTCCCAGGGATGAGCCTCCCTGGCACCGTGGGATTGATACCATGAACAAACTAGCAATGCATCTGGAA
>JAQZBX010103082.1:0-11090 GCA_029593785.1 Cabassous unicinctus | reverse complement strand
GAGCTAAAAAATCTTTTTTTTTTTTTTGAATTAAACAGACCTAATCTCTATTGTAATTGTGAGAGTACATATTAACCTATTGAACATGTTCACTATGCCACTGATACCTGATGACATTAAAAATACAATAATTTAAAATTTAAAAAATCCAAGAGTTAAATACCATATACACCAAATGATAAACAGTGCATTCTAAGCATCATTAAAAAGCTTAAGTTATAAGGGTGGGCAATTTTAAATCTTGACCTAAAAAAGAGTTTATTTGCAAAATATAATAAATTACTGGCAAACTTTAAAATTTTGGCTGTATAAAGTAACAGAGCAACTGGCCTATTCTTTCTTTTAGTCTTCTGATGATGAAAACTGCAGTCTAGCATTTCAAGCTTTCAAAGCTTCACTTCTAAGCTTACGTTCTTTTCTTTAAATAAAAATTATTTTCAAAACTCTCCTGTTTCAATGTTCACTCTAAGTTCTAACATCTTTATGCATCCTCACATATAGCATTCTCATGTAAAGCATAACAAAAGACAGCAATCAGCAGTGAACATTCACTGAAAGATCATAAAAATAAACATATACATACTATGTGTGTGTGGAGAGGTGTGTACACAGGTATATATAATATTGTATTTTAAAATGTATACTACGAGAGAATCTTTTTTTTAATAAATTTTCATGTCACTGAGGCTATGAAAATCAACCTTAAATACAAGCCCTTAATTGGATGATTACATTTTCAGTACCACATTTCTTAATTAGATGATAAGCATATTGGGGGCATTTTTTCATACTGCTCCAGAGACAAAGTTTTCATTAAATCATTAAATACATGTTGACGTAGTCAGTTTTACCTCTATGGAAACTTACTTAAGGTTGGGCTACATATAATATGGGGAAGGACAGGGGAAACACTAATGTTAAGGAAGGAAAACTATTAGAACACGGCAGCGAGGCAAGTGTAAGGGAATATGAGAAGGCAGATCAGAAGCAGGGGTTTGTTTGGTTTACAAGGAGCTCTAATTCCTAGAGCCAGGAATAAGTGCTCTAAATATCAAATAAGGAGCTCTGAAGGTATGCCTTTAGTTATTTAAGAGCCATCAACATGTCTTGGTTGGTTTACTGATTCTCTCAGTTTAATTCTGGGACACATAATCCAAATATTTATTTTGTTTTTCTGCCTTGTCTCAAAAATCTGCAGTTTTATTATTGTTTTACAAAAATGTTAAGGGATATGCAAAGGAAGAAATGTACTATAATTCTCTATCCATTCTTTCCACCCTCAACCAAATTCAAGCTGTCAAGCAATCTTCAACATCAAAAAAAAAAAAGGCCCTCCCTGAAATGCAAATCAAAACCCTAATGAGATACCACTTTATACTCAATAGGATAGCTATTATTTAAAAACCAGAAAACAAGTGTTGGAGAGGAAACACAGAAATAAGAACCCCTGTGCATTGCTGATGGGAATGTAGAATGGTATGGCCACTATGGATAACAGTTTAGCTGTTCCTCAGAAAGTTAAACATAGAATTACCATATGACCCAGCAATTCCACTTCTCGGTAAAAGAAGTGAAAGCTGGGACTCAGTAGATATTTGTATACAAATGTTCCCAGCAGTGTTATACAAAATACAAAACAGCCAAAAGGTGGAAGCAACTCAAGAGTCTATCAATAGATTAATGGATAAACAAAACGTGGCATATGTACACAATGGAATATTGTTCAGGCCTAAAAAGGAATGAGGTACTGATACATGCTACAACATTGATGAACCTTGAAGACACCATGTTGAGTAAAGTAAGCCAGACATAAAAGAACAACTATTGTATGGTTTCACTGATATGAAATACCTAGAATAAACGAAGTCATAGAAACAGAAGGTAGATTAGAGGTTACCAGATGATTGGGGTGGTTGGAAATGGGGTGTTATTACTTAATGGGTACGGGGTTTCTGTTTGGAGTGATAAAAGTTTTGACAATGGATGGTAGTGGTTACAGTACAACATTGTGAATTTAATTACTATTACTGGATTGTACACATGAAAATGGTTAAAGTGGGTAATTTTGAGTTGTATATATTTTACCACAAGCAAAAAACAATCACAATAAAAAGTCCTCCATGACAATCCCTGAAGATTAACTATGGTAAAACAGCGAGATCTATGGTCTCTTCCAAAGTAACAGTATCAAAAATCGTGCTTTGTGGTAAGAATATATATTTGTCTAACTACAGAAAGGGAGTAATTGAAAATGTCTGCTTCTTTACCGCTGTTTTCTAAATTCACACAAACCATATTAAGCTATTCTCCTTCACTATCTAGATAACTACACAGGTGATATTATGTTCAATAAAACCAGTGGGTTTTATAAATCCTCCAACAATTTCTATATGTAATACCATTAATCCTGACAGAAAAGCAAGACTTTAGTTCAGTATTTTATATATCAGATTAGATACCAATATTCCAATATTCCAGAAATGTAATCTATGATCTGTGGTTGCTTATACTTTGAGAAGCTAAACACTATGAATGGCTTTTCTGACTTCTTTTTTATAGATATCAGTAATTGTATTAAATGTAAAAAAATAAAAAGGCAAAAGGCTAATTACAGAATGACCTAGATTTGGGCTGTAAAAATGTGAGTATTAAAGGCAGATATATAACAAGTCTGAACAAAGCAGATGGTCTAGGGCAGGGGTTGGCAAACTATAGGCCTGCCACTTGCTTTTATAAAGTTTTATTAGAACACAGTCATGCTCATTCATTTATGTATTATCTATGGCTATTTTGTGCTATAATGGCAGAGTTGAGCAGTTGCAAAGTCTAACATATTTACTAATTTAGTCTGGATCCTTTAGATGGAGGTAAGTGCCTCCTTCTGGGGCAGGGGACAGATCTGTTTATTGTCTAGAATAATAAAGATAATGTCTCCCTGTGGAGCAAAGGTTGGACAGGTTTGCTAAGAGCCCTTTATAAAAGATTGGCATATTCTACACTCAGGTTTGCTTTCCTGTAAAGCAACACACTACAAGTGTTGGTACCACTTGGCCTTCATCATGTTGCCCTGTGGGAATTGGGGCTTGGGGAGGTGGCACAAACTATGTTACCCTGGAATCTGCTATTGCTGAAATAAGCTGTCCTTTGTCTCTGTCCCAGATTTAAGGGGTGAATAGGACTGAAATTCCAGCTTACATTCAAGGGTGCCTTTTTGGAATCTGCACAATGGCACCATATGGTTTAATGGCTTTGCTAACAAGAATGCTACTATATATAGAGACTTTTTTTTTTTCCTTTTCTTTAATAAAGTCCATGTTATGACCTGGTTAATTTTTTCTATGGGTTTCTGATATCAAGTGTTATGATAGTTGACAAAAAAAGAGTCAAGTAAGTCCTATGACAGTGAAGAATAAGAATTTGATATTTCAGGCTTGCTTTTACTTGGCTTGAGACAAAGTGCTGGCCTTTTGAGGGAATTCTCCCAGTGCTTTCCCCTGTAGTGGTGAGGTATGGAATTATCTACCCAACACATCCCACCATCTTCTAGGAACCTTCTTACATTCAGTTCTTAAGGGAGCTGGCATGTTCTTACATCACATCATAACCTGGATGCTGTTAACTGGTTCGGGAATGGACCCTGGTCCAATGAGTCCCCTCCCAAAGATTTTTGGATTTGGGACCTGGGAAGTTGAGCCAGTCTCTTTTAGGTGGATAAAATTCTGAGATTTAAAACTCATTTCCTGCCACATTGTTCACTGAGAAAAAAATAATAATGCAAATTTCAAAGAAAAGCAGAGATGAGAGAGAGAAAATCCTGCTGATAGCTTTGGTTTGGATAGTTCTTGAGGCCCAGACATATTCCTACCCTTCTTGAAGCTTGATTTTCTGTGAAACTGTAAGCATTCCTTTCTGTTACCTCTCCCACCCTATTACTGATTGGGATTAGTCATATTTAAGGACACTAATTGGAGGGGGATAACAAGTTTGTAATGGGAGAATGTGCTCTCTTACATCATTTCCAATGCTTCTAAATAGATATGGAATGATGAGATCAGAGACTTGAGTTTGGCCTTTGAGGTGGAAATATTAGTTTGAATTACGTATCTGCCAATTTTGAGGGTCAAAAACAGTCAAACCAGCAGTTTCATGTGTTTTAACTTAATAGCACACGTTGGCTCAAGGCTACTCAGTCCCACCTTTCATTGGAAAATGGAGTTCTTGATGTAGGCCATCTTAACTCACTAAAGCTCTATTTTGGAAATAGAGAGCAAACCCTGTGCTAATAATAAAGTAATACTTTGCCTTTCTTTGTCCTCTGACCTCATTGCTCCATGGGGGCATTTTGTGGAGAAAGGTGGTCTAGTGGAATAATTGGGTATCCAAGGTTCTCTGATCAATAACAGCACCATTACTTCAAACACAGTGATTACTAATCATTCACTTATAGAATTCATTCTTTCATCTAATATTTATTGAGTTAGTTGTGCCAACCACTGTACTAAGAACTATGATACAGAAACAAAAATTTCCCACTTTATGCTCAATGTGTACAACCTAATTTACCCATTTTTCAGAACTCAGAGCATAATTTTACTATTTTAAATTATTATGGATGTTTGTAGATAACATAACTCTAATGTTGAACATAACTATAATTTATGTGATGCTGAGTCCTCAATTATTACACTACTCCTAAAAATACTACAACTTTACAGGTGGTGGTAATAAGCGGAAACTGTCAGTATTGATATTTGTTGGTTTTAGGATATGACAACTTGAAATTTTCTATTATGCATTACTGTAAACAAATGAAAAAATACCATATTTCTTAAAGGCATGTAAACACAAAGAACAATTTAGTAACTGGAAGGACTTCTATATGACAAATACTAATTCTCAAAATATCTAGCTTTAGGTATAAGCATTATTTCCCATTAAATATTAAAACATGTATAAACAGTATAGGATCAAAGACAATGTTTAAAAACACTAGTTTTGATTTAATTGCTTAATTATTAATGTTCACAGAATTAAAAATATGACTGCATTATAAGCAAATGATATGGGTCACCCCCACTATGATTCTTGAGGGGGTAATTAGTTCAGTAAATGATAAAAAGCCTCTCCCAAGAGCTAATAGAGCAAAAAGCATCAAGTAACAATGAGAAAATCTTCTACAAATCTTTACACAGCATGTTTAAATAATAAAAGTCGTTTGTGTACCTTTAGATGGTTTATGAAAATAACCAATCAATTCTGCAGACACAACATTATTTCTAAAGGAAATCTATGTGACTCATGATGCCTGTAGATACACAGAGACAAACCACACATATTTTATCAGTTTATTACAGTAAGCAAATAAGCGTGGAATGAGAGTGCACATAACTGTCTACTTAGCGCTTACTGAAACATTTATAAGAGCTGTTATCTCCCTAATAACAGACAGACAGCGTGCAATTTTAGAGAGAAGAAAAGCTTCATATTTTTTAACACTTCACTAAAAAGTAACTGAAGAGTGTAAAATGAAAAATACTCTGTGCAGTTAGCTGGTAATGGACCATATTATCAACTCAAGTTAGATTTATAGGATACAAACTAGTCACTAATAGTTATTTTATGACATAGCATGTCTGCTTTTTTTTGAGATTATTAAGATTAAAGTTGTAAAACTTCTTTTGAACATAACTGTTCAAAATGATTGAATTATAAAATTTAAAATGAGAATTGAAAACTGAAACATGGAATATCAAGTAAGTGCCTAAGAATATACCTTCTTCAGAATCTGCACTACTACTTCAAAGATGGCACCTCCATGTAAAGCTTTATGAAAATGTTTTCCTGCCTTTTATGCTTTAATCCATATTTAGTCACTTAATCATTTTTAAATAGTATCAATTCATTCTGTTTTTGAACTTCAAAAATATGAAAATCCATATATAATATGCTCTCTTTGCTATTATTGTTTAGCTTATTTTACAGCACTATCTATTTATACATATGGTTTATAAAAATGACCAGTTAAGAAAACATCTGTAAAGAGAAACAGCTTCATCTTTATATCAGCACTTCTTTTAACCAATATGTGTGTCAAATGATGAGTTGTAAAACCCAGAAAGCCACAGTATTGTCTTGTTTACCCAGTAAAAATTGCAGAAAGTGAGTCTCTACTTTATCTTCAATCCATTGCACCGTGCCTACTACCTAGTATAGGATTAAAAAAAACATTAAATTTGCTTAAATCCTAGCTATTAGCTATATATACAGAAAGAAATATATTTGAATTTTCCATCAAATATTGCTTAAAATAAATAACTTATAATCCTAAAGATAACTCCTCCTTTATGTACCTAAATTTAGATATTCCAGAAAGTAACTGTTATAATTTCTCATATTTTATTTTAGTAACCAGCATATATAATGAAAAATGTGAAACTTACCTCTTACTTTGGTAATTAATTATAAAAATATATTTGTGGAAACATCTGAAAACATGTTCAGATAATGAGTATCTGACTTCATGCATGGTGCTAAGTTGGCATTGGCAAACTACAGCCTGAAGCCCAAATTTGGCCCACTGCTTGTTAGTCTGTAAGCTAACAATGGTTTTTATATTTTTAAATGGTTGAACAAATATCAAAAGAAAAATATTTCTGTGATACAATTATATGAAATTCAAATTTCAGTATCCATTGATAAAGTTCTATTGGAACCCAGTCATACTCATTTATTTATATATTGTCTATGACTGCATTTTACACTATAATGCAAGAGTTGAGTGGTTGTGACAGAAACCTGATGTCTTGAAAAGTCAAATATATTTACTACCTGGCCTTTTACAGAAAAAAATTGCTGACTCCTCGTATAGAATGTATTATATTTATACTGGTTTTGAAACAAGGAGGAATTACTAAATAATAATATCCTATTCTGTCCCCTCCCCAAAAGCAAAGCAGTAAGCGTCACTGACAATATATGTAATACTTTTTGTAAATTCAAAATGTAGAATGACGTGTATATACTTTTTAAAAACTGCTTCATGGAAAATAGTTCCAGAACCATGGATACTATTCACAGATATGTTCTCCTACTTTAAAAAATATTGCTCTTCTGACTCTTAGTTTAAAGGTGCAGATAAAGACAAAACTGAATTTGGTTTTCAAAGTGTTTAGCAGAAAGGTTCCAGTAATTGGCTACAATGTATTTCATTAGAACGCAGAACATTTTACATAAACACAAACCAATTAAGTTATTATCTGATACAGATAATTATTTGATCTTAGTAGCTCTACTGCTTTCTTATTGACAATATTGATGATATAATATTAAAGAAAATGTTGGTTTCTTCTCCCATTGTACCAATCTCAGAACTTGGCATTATTTTTGATACCCTCATTTCCCTCCAGCAATCAGTTGGCAACTTCAATGTTTCTTGTGTCCATTTCCTTCTTTTCTGTCCCAGCTTAGTTCAGGTCCTCACTGATTCATCTTTTGTTTTATTTTTTAAAATAATTTTTTGCAAATTACAAAACTAGTGCATATTTATTGAAAATAATTTCAAACAGTATGGAAAGAAAATAAATTAAAATCCCCACCACAATGAACAATTTGATGTCCCAAATTAGCTCCCTTATTACTTCTGCTTTGCCTACAATACACAATGGTCTCCCTGTCTTTAGATTTCACAAATTACAACCCATATCCTACTCTTCTGTAATAGTAATTTTCTTAAATTGTACCTCTCTTTTATGCTCAGTAAGGTGTTGTAGAAAGTACAAGGCTTTGAAGCCAGATTAGAGCTGAAACTCTGGCTCTACAACTTACCAGCCACATGGCACTAGAAAAGTTACTCAAACACTGTGGACCTCAATTTTCACATCTGAGATATGGGGATACCAACACCTATCTTTAATTGTTGTTATAAATCTAGGCTAAATATGAAAAAAGCAAACAACAACAACAACAAAAAAAACTGGAGTAGTTAAGGCTCCAAGGAGTTATGAGAGGCTTAAGTAAGGGAGTAAGATTTTAGAGATGAAATAATTTAAAGAGGTGTCAATATTAAAGATGTAGTTATAAGAGTGTGTGGCTGAAATTCATGTGCAGGTAAAGTTATTAGAATTGAACAGATCAAGAAGCTGTGAGGTTATACAATACACAGGTTGTTAATGTGAACACAGAGGTCTCCCAGGATGGTGGTAAACTGGAGAGATTACGTGTGAGAGGCCATGATCTTCAGTCAATGTGGTTAAGTGCTTAAGAGAGCCAAAGATGAGGATGACAAAGAAGGGAATAGGATATATGAAAACAGAATGGGCCTCATAAGAGGAAGGGAGATGAGGATGAAAATGGAATAGCCCACAAGCAACAGGGGGAACTCTGCACAAACAATCTTGCAGGTAATAATGATTTCATTAGTTGACCTACAGATTGGAAAGGGAGCTTTATTGAAACTACTTTAAGTAATAGGTCCCTCCAGAGATGATTTTTTTGAATCTGATAGAGGGGGAGAGGAGCCTTTTTCAGCACAGATACTGGTCAGAAATACCATAAGTTGTTGAGGAATTCCTGACATAGGGTGAAGATGGGGAAATAGGTCCTTTGAGACCATAAGAAAAAAAAAGATTTATATATCTTCTGATCTGTGTGTAAATATCTTAAATTCTTCAATAGGGGGTGGGAATTTAGATGAATAACTTGATTTACTACATGGGAACCTTAATTTTCTTTGAGGCCTTTTTTGTGGTAGTAGAAGCCTTCCGATGACCTGAATTTTCATTTCCTTAAGGGCACCTAATTAATTGTGTGAAATTTTCTGGGACCAGTCCTGGGATTGGGGCCTACCTGCTTGCACTTTGGCCCTGGCCCATGTGTTCTCAGGCTATACCTGTATTTGACATATGAAGCATTTTTCTTCAGAAGCATGATAGGCAATTATTTCTTTTGTATCCAGGCAGAGTTAGGGATGGCAGGAGTAGGAAAGAAACACCAGATTTCAAGTTAGAAGACCTTCAAGCTATTTGATGAGAAAATCATTTGACTTCATTATTTTGTAATATTACCTAATTCATAGGATTGTTTTATGAGGATTCACTGAGATACTCATAGGAAAAATGCTTTGCAAATGAAAGTGCTTTCTTTATTTATTAAAGACAATAAAAGAAAACAATAATGGCAAAGCCAATATTGGAATTTAATATTTTAAAGCTTAATTTCTGTCCTTAAACAATTCCTGTTTCAATAAACACAAAATATTCCTTATGATAAAGGAAAATAAAGGTCAGTCATGCAAACTGTAGACAGACCTTTTTTCTCTCCTTTGGAGGACTTCAGGAAGTAAGAAGAACCAGCATTTATTACTTTCCAATTATAGGTAACAAAGGAAAGTTTTAAGTATTATCCTAATTATGAATCAATATCCCTAGCAAACATAACTTTAAAAACCAAATCAATAAAATGAGATCAAAATTATAATTAAAACACTAGTTATTTTTTTAAAGTAGGTATCTGAAATTGGATTTCAAGTGACAATTTTATAAGCACACATCACAAAGCAAGGAAATCTCAAAAAGAGTCTGAATGTCATAAAGTCTTAGGAAGACTACAATGCCTTGGGATATTTTACACTTCTTCATCAGGATTACAGTATTTTAGTAAAACCTTTACCATATACATATCTATCTTCAGTAATGAAATGATAGAATTCTACTTTTACACCGACTAAATTAACTCCTAATATTTCAACATGCTGAAAAGACCAATGAAGACTAGCACTAAAAAAATTAATGAAGGCAACTTGATACAGCTGGAGGAGAGCACTAGACCAGATGTCAAGAGACTTAGGTTATAGTTTCAACTCAGTAACATATTAGTAGTGAGACCTTAGCTAGTTTACAACCTCACTGAGCTTGTTTTTCTCTTCTATAAAATGGGATCAATTATACATAACCTATTTCACTGATTCATTGTGAGACTCAAATAAGAGTATATATGTGAAAATGATTTTTAAACTCTATAAAGTGCAGTAAAAGACATTATTGGGATTATTAGTAAATTCAGTTTTTAGTTAATGTTAAAACACCAATCTATCAGATAACATAAGGTCATCAGGTTAAAAGTACATACCAAAAAGCTGAATCACCATTGGAGAAAGGCTTTTAAAACAATATTGCTGTATTTATTGATAGTACCATCCAAAGGCCTTTAAAAAAGTAATCCCTTCCCCCTTGTCCTTTTTCCCCCCTCTGCTAGTTGTGGGTGAAAAGGACTGTTCTCTAAAAGGTTTCTAAATGATGTTGATGTTCAAAAATATAGTATCACCATTTAACAGCCTTTTAAAGAGCAGTCCCCAGTACAGTCTTTGTTAACAACTGAGGGAGGAAGGGACTATTTTTTCAAAGGCTTTTAGAGGATGTTGTTAAAAGAATATATAGTGACATCATTTAAAAGCCTTTTAAATAATAGTCCAGCTTCACTCACAATTGTAATGTCCTTGGCTTTCATTTATTTTGTACTACAAGCTGAAATGGACATGCCAACATATTGTTGACTGTGGCAGACATTTATTGGATAGAGAATGATGCATTACTTTTAAAAAAGTCAGTGTCCAGAAATAAATCCAACTCTTCAGAACACAGTGCCATTTCTTTACAGATATTGCTCACCTACCGTCTCATCTAGTTGTACTTTTTCTTGTTTTCCCTAAAAGTTTACTAAAGAAGATACCAAACAAACAGGAAAGGAATCATAGCTGAGTCATTCCCAGATTTCCTACCATGAATGCAGCATGAATACTGTCCTACCATCTACTGCTCCTTGAGTTAGCTCTCCATCCAATGTATGGCAAAATAGCTCCTATTCCGTCATCTTTATCAAACTATCTCTGCCTACTGTTCGCATAATTGGTATACTTTACTAGGAGACAACAGTGGATGCTTAGGGTTCCTCTCCTCACTTGGTACCCATGGAGAGGAAAAATTAAATCTAACATGTGGTTTGAAGCACAAAGTCTGATAGAAAGCAAACTTTGAGATAGGTTATTTTGCTTAACTATCTTTCACATAGCATACCAAACAAAAGAGAATTACGGA
>JAQZBX010103081.1:0-11088 GCA_029593785.1 Cabassous unicinctus | reverse complement strand
GTGTATGTGTGTATATGTATATTTATCTTAATAGACATGAGTTTATACTGTTGCCTTAATTCAATCCAACACACTTTCCGTAGCTTTCTCCCTTTCCATATTTCTAACTCCCTTTTCTGACCATGAGACACCTTAACATTTTCCTTAAAACACATTATCATTTTATCCAGCCCCTACCGTAACCAGTCTGCTACACTGCTTGTGCCACCTGCCCCTGTGGGGTGCCCTCTTCACTCAGCTCGGACTCCATCACCTTGTGTCGGGCGGCTCTCCCACAAGGACACCTGCTCCCTTGCTTGGACTGTAACAAGCCAAGACCATCACCTTCTAGTGTGGACACGCCCTCAGCCAGCTCGGGCCGCCCCTTGCCTTGGACGCCCTTCTTGCCTGGCTTGGGCCTAGACACTGTGCCAGGAAGGCCTCCTCACCCAACGTGGGCTCCTGCACCCTCCACAGGTGCCCTTCTCACCCCATTTGGGTTCTGGCCCCCCCGCACAGGCTGCCTTTGCCCAAAGGGCTCTGCACCATGCTCACATTCTAACACCTTGAGCCGAGACCCCTTCTTTGAGCTTTGACACCCTGGTGGGTGCAGCTCTCCCACTGCTGTGCTCCCCTTACCTGCTCCATCTCCCACTCCCTGTGCCAGGACACCCCCCTCACCCTACTTGGGCTCCACCACCCCATAGTGGGCAATTGGAGGGGTGGGGGTGGGGTGGGGGAAAGGACACAACAGCACAGGATATTAGGGGTCAATAGTGATGTAAAAGGAGTGTAGCAGTGACTGGACATTGTCCAACAATCCGATGTTGCAGCCCCAGAATCTGCAGTTCCAAGTTGAATAAGACGGCAGCAGCGGGACACAGTGACATTCTCTGACTTCAGATGCAACGCGGTGACAAATGCACACCATCCCCCACGTGATACTCTCGCCAGAAAAGGTTTAACCCGAATCTAATCATGAGAAAACAGAAAATCAGGAAAATCCAGATTAAGGGCATTTTACAAGACAGCTGGCTTGTGTTTTTTAAAAAAAACATCAAGGTCATGAAATACAAAGTCAGAGAAGGGGACTATTCTAGTTTAAAGGAGGGTGACGAGATATGTCTACCAAATACAATGCTTGGTTCTTGATTGGATCTTGGATTGGAAAAACAAAATAAAAACAAAACAGCTATAAAAGGCTTTTTGCGGACAGTTGGGGAATTTTTAGTATGGACTGTACATATAAGTAGTATTTGCTGTGAAAGCAGTATCGTGGTGCTCTGTTCTCATTCATTCCCTTCCCACAAAATTTAGTCCAGAAGCCACTAAGTGGGACAAGAAGGTCAGCATTTGCGAACGGGAGCCGAGTGACCCAGAGAAGCCTACTGGGCCCGGGGTCACGTGAGGAAGACGCACGTGCAGGAGGCAGCCCAGGAAAGGGCGTTGGTGTGGGGTGAGGAGGACGTCTCGGCTTGGGGTACCAGAACCCGAAAGGAGTGAGGGTAGAGCTGATGTGGGAGGGCAGCCTGGCGTGGGGTGTGTGGTCTTCCCGGGATGAGAAATCAATGTCGTTGCCTGACCCTGGGGCTCTGTAGTTGCCATGGGGGAAGGTGGCTAAGCCGTCTTCCCCTGAAGCATATTTATTATTGGAAGGCCACGAGGCCCTCCTAGCCCAGAGGCATGACCCTCTTCCTCTTTGCTTGGCCTGCTCCTACCCAGTTTACACTTTATATTTCTAGGACAATTTACTGGCTGCCTAGGTCACAGCCCATGGTCCAAATCCAGTCTGCAGGACTGCCTGGTTTTGTAAATAAAGTCTGATTTGTGTTTGTATTGTCTGCCGCAATGGCAGAGCTGTGTGTCAAAGATGGAATGGCCATGAGCCTAAAATATTTACTGTCCTTCCCTTCATAGAAAAAGTTTTCCCATCCCTGGCCTAGATCCAAGGTATATCTTATTCTGTGCAGCTCCCAGAGTAGCCTGTGCTTGTCTGTTGTAATAATGCACATATAAATATGTAAATGCATATTTGTGTGCCTGCTTTCCTCATGGGGCTGTATTCAGCTCCACCAGTAGCTGCAGAATGAAGGGTTCTGCTACCTGATTCCCACTCCCTCGCTTAGTGCTGTGTTGGTGAAGAACCCATGACATGACCTCTGGGAAGGCATTCTAAGCAGGGCAGGTCGCCAGGCACAGGTGTGGGGTCATGTTGAGGCCTGGGGACGGTTGCCATTCCCTTTCAGAAATGAGTCATCAAATCATTTCCTACTCAGCCAGCTGTTGAGATTAGGATTATTTTTTTTAAAATATAGGATGAGAGTAATCCCCAGATTATAGAATTAGAATTAGGAGGAAATTTAAAGTTTAACGGAAGGAATCCCCTTAGTTTATCAACATGGAAACGGAGGCCTAGAATTGCAGGGAGCAAACCAGTGGTTTGCTGGTAAATGTTTAACAGCTGGCTCTTGGGGGGTGGGGGGAGGAATGTGTGTGTATAAGTTTATTGTAAATTTTACGGATACAAAGGATCTGTAATACACAATTTATAAATAAAAATATGTAACACTCTTTCTTGTATTCCTTATAGCTAATTGATTCTCCTAGAATACTTTCACTGGTTTTTACCCAACTCTTGTATCCATAGCAAACCTCTGGTTGCAAATGATGAACTAGCATAGTTCCAGGATACTTGTAAGGAAACATTTTTCGTTTGCATTAAGAAGTAAGATGAAAGCAAAGCCACTAAGTGAATCTGGGAATTGCCAATGACTTGGGTGACTTCTTTGCTAAATCAGATAATAGTTTTCAAATCCTGGAACAGTTTTCTTCAATGTCTTGTACTATTTACAATGTAATGACTAGAGACACAAATAGTTTCCAAGTTTAATCTGCTGTTTGAACACTTTCCTCCATCATACCCTGACCTGCAGCATTTGCTGGTTTCTGTGGTATAAACACACTCGCTATGACTGATTTCAAGCCAGCAATGTGGCTTCTGACTGTGGAATTGGGAAGGGAAGTGTCGTAGCACGCCATCGTGTAGTATTTCCATCACTGAGCTGCAATAGACATAAATAGCCTCAAGGGCTATTTGTATAATCTTAAGATGTAGCAAAATAATCAGGAGGTGCTGAATTTTGAGCATTTATACCTTTGTTTTTAATATGATTTATTTACTTGTTAGCTTATATAATTTAAAAAAATGGCTGCGTTTAACAACAAAATTCCCCAAACTTTAACAATAAGCTCCCGCAAGCTGAGCCCAGAAAATCACTGGTACAAACGCAAGGAGCCATCAAGCTCTGGGCGAGCAGCGCAGTTAGAGTGCCTGGCAGGGGGTCCCTGAGGACCTGCAGCACAAGGCAAGCCACAGCGGAGACCCGGTGGGGGGGGAGCCGCCCGGAGGCGGGGGTCCGGGCCCCCTCCAGCGCCCACTTCAGGCCCCGCGCCGCTGTCCTAGCTGCGCCGCTGTCCTAGCTGCGTACAGGCTGCCCCCCCAGGGTTTGCTCGAATCAGGCTGGCGTTCCTTGACGGCTCGTTAGCATCTGAGTTTAAACATAAGTGTTACGGCCCCCAGTGTATGTGCTTCTACAGAAGGGCAAAGAGGCTCCTTGGACAGCGTTTTGTTCTTCGAAGGCCTTAGGGACGAAAGAGTGAACACACAGGCTCCTCCAGCAAACCTTCAATGCAAATTATGCTGAAAGGAAATACATATAAACAGATGTTCATTGAAACTGGGCATTTCATCAACTTCTGTACAATGTCCTTTCACTATAAGACATGCTTTGCTGTTTTAATGTGAGAATAGGCATCGACCTTGACAAGCATTCCTGCAGATAAATTAACATTTGTATCTGGACTGGAGGACTTGCTGATGGGCCTGGTAGACTCACGGGCTAATTGTGTGGACTGAACCCTGTGGCACGTTCATTGAGGCATAGGTAGTCCATCTCGGTGTTTTTCGCTAATGGGCAATGAGACACAAAAGCTTTCTCTTTTCTTGTTTTTATGGTACTATCTCTGCCTACACTTATCACTCTTTGAAACTTATACCAAGATTGAAATTCTGGAAAGAAGACGGAAATACAGGAAGGTGGAAATCTTATAGAAGAGACATTTCACCATGCATTTAGCTATGAGCAGGTACCTCATCACGCCTCCCCTAATACAATTCCTGAAATTCGATACACACCCAGCCTGGGATAAGCCCAGGGTTTCAGTGATCACCATCCAGCGGGCCTTCTTTGACCCTGCTCACCCCTGCTCTGCCTGAATGGGCAGCAGTTCCCCCAAGGTTCTGCCCAGGTCTCGAGGCTTTTCTCCTGGGCTCCGAGGACCTCGCCGCCTGTGGCATCTCTTCTCTGCACCCCGGCTCCTCGTGGAGGTTGCTCTTGAATCTGCCCAGCCTCTGAAGCTCTCATCTCACTGTCCACGCTGATCCTAAAGCTGTTGGCAAGCAATGACACTGTCCTCTTGAGAAAGATGCTAGGATAAAAGTGCTTTCAGTTTTCACCCCATCTTTTCCTGTGAGCCCTTTGTCTTGGGGGCTGTGAGGTGGCTGGATGTCATTCCCTTCTGAGGCGGGTCTGTGTCCTGGACTTGAACCCTGGGGCCACATGGTTTCCTCCCTGGGATGAACTTTTCCTAGAGCTTTCCTTTGTCTTTCAGGTAAATGGGCGCCTAATGAGGTTACCCCTCACTCTGCCCCCCAAGTGCCCTAGAAATGCGTGAATCCCAAAGCGAGCCAGTGACCCGCACTTCATGTCAACCTGCACCCCTGCTTCATGCCTATCCACCAAAGTGACGAACTTTCTCGACACGCTCCTTGGCTTCTCTAGCTGCTGGTGCAGAGTCACCCCTGTGTTTGTGGCAGAACTTGTGAGCAGAAATGCCTTCCCCAGGCCCTCATTCCAACCGGATGTGAGGAGAAGGGCACACTCATTCAGGCGTGGAGGATAAAACCTCCAAATTGAAGGGGCAGCGGTGTTACACGTGGCTCTCTTGTATGCCCTTGCTCTGGGAAGAGTTTCGTGCTGTCTTCCAATCCAGCCTGTGGCTCCTTTTCATCCTCTGGGAAGGTCTGAGCCGATCCTGATGGGAGTGATGGGCATGGCTGGGGATCTGTCAAGATCCCTCAGAAACCTCTGACTTGGGGAGCTTGCCCCTGAGGGGTCCAAGGGCAAGCAAAACCACGCACTTCCTTCCCACCTGGGTTCACTAGAACTGACGGAGAAAAGATTGAACATCTCGGAGCGGACGGCAGCTATGGTTTCAGAGCAGCGCATTATCTGAAACAGGATCACCTCCTTTTACAAGCATTCTGTTAGAAGCTTTCACCATGTCTTTTGCTTTTTCTTGTCGGTCAAGAATGTAACAAGCAGAGCCTTAATCTCTAGTATTTAAGGCAGTTTAAAAATGTAGTTGCTCTTTGCTCCTTCGTAGTGCAATCCAGACTTCAGCACTTCATCTGCTTTAAGAAAGGACCTTGTTGAACTGAAAGCAAGACCCTCCGTCCCTTTCTCCCTTCCTTCCCTCTTTTATTTATTCACTCACATCTCTCTCTCCAAAAGGTATTTATTAAGCACTATGCTAATTTTAGGAGTGTAGAGGTTTTTTTATTTCTCTCTCCTTTCGGGTGGAGGAGAGAGAAATAAAAACAAGCGTTCATCATGCATTGTGGTTATGTTTTTGTGAGGAAATTGAGGCAGGAATCTAAGGAAGGTCCTTTGGGCTCTTGCAGGATGAACTGAAGCTTGCCAGGCACACACTGGGCTGGAGGTGGGGAGAGCGTCCCAGGGAGAGGGGGCAACGTGGTTACGGGAAGAAAGAGGACCCCTCAGCTGCTTTCTGTCCTGGGGCTGAGCCTGGGGCCCTTCTATGGCATTCCTGGCTGGACAAGCAAGAATTTTTGTTCGTTTTTCCTTTCTCTCGGGAATACCCTCCTCCCCGTTTGCGCTGCTTTACCACCACTGTGCCGCCGTCCTTGCCCTCTGAGAGTCTCTCCGATGCCTGGCAGCCTCTCTGGGTGGGCACGGCTGACCTTGGCCCATGCAGCTCTCCGCCTTCCACCCAAGGCTCAGGGTCGTGCGTGGTCCTCTGATGAGTTCTTATGACCCCAAACGAGCCGCAGCAGGAGCCAGCTCATCGTCCAAGGTTTAAGTGATTCACCGTTACTCAGAGCCTGTCAGCTCATAAATTCAAAGCAACTCCATTTCCTTTGCTTTTGAACAAACCGGACGGGCTGGTGCCATATATTAGAGCAGTCAGGTTGGATATTAAGTTTATCCTTGTGCGGGCTTCATTTCCCATTAGTCCCGTGAGGGAATGCTTAGTCTTGTGTACCTATGGAAAACAGGCATCCTGACGTCCTTTGGGAGAAGGAGGAGTGTGAAAATGTGGCTGGTGCTGCCAATATTATGGGAGGAGGATGAAAATAGCAGATGGAAGTTGTGATTAGGCCAACAGAAATAGGAAGCTGCCGCTGGGTCATCTGCCTCGTACCCAGCACTGGCCTATTAGCTGTCATTAGCCCTGATCCAGGAAACAATTTGTATCCGCTGAAATCCTTATAAAATTGGATGTCTGCCCACAGACTCATCATCTTGCTTTTTCTTGTGGATTAAAGAGAAAGTGGCCTGTAAGCTCCTTCTCCTTGTGGGCAGAAAGTGCCATCCTCTGGCCTAGGAACAATGGGTAGGGTCACTCCTAGCAACTTCCCGGCCATGGGCTCATATTATCACAGGGCAGAAGGGACTCCAAGAGGCATAAGTCCCATCTCCTGCCCGGCAGTCTCCTCCACTGTCTCCCAAAGCTGGGAGGTTGTAAAGTTTCAATTGGAATTTAACGACCACCCATAAAAATCCTTTCCAGGGACCACATGACTTTCAAGTTTAGGATTTCTGTGTTTCCTTTGGTGTTGAAGACGGTTCTAATAGGTGTATGTAGAAGGGTGCTCTTGGGATCTGAGCTTCAGGCTGTGAGCACTCCAGCCCAGGGGTACCAGCCAACCATGTGGGGTGATCCTGCTCCCCTATTCTCCATGGCTTCTGTCTGCTTCCAAACTCCTAAGGGGTGGTGTGAATCCACTTCCGTCTGCTCAGATCATTTGAATTCTTGAATCTTCCCTTTCCAAAAGTGTTCTGACCCATTGTAGAAAGCCAGAACTTGCCAGCTTCCTACTTTTTCTGGAATGTGTGCATGAGTCCTGCTCGGCACCTTTTGGAGATCCAGGCTCTCTCACAAGCTCTCTCCCTCCCCTCCCCTCAGGGTTATTGTAAGGCTTCAATACACCATGTAATGAGGAAAACTGGCCAAACGGATCATGAAAGATATTTAAAGACCTTTGCATTGGCCTCCAGGTGTCTACAGTTGGGAATTTTTCTCTTTCTTTCAATGCTATTTGACACAAGAGTCTCTCTGGTGTCTCCACGTAAAACTTTGAGGCAAAATCTTTATGATGATTTACCACCACCTCCTTTCCCCATTCCTATTCTCGTTACCTTTTAAGGTCCACCCTCTCAAATAATGCCTTTCTTTCATATTCAATCTGTAATAATTTTACTCCTCCTTGGTCAAACCTCACAGAACTGAAGTCTTTGATCCACATTTTAGCATCTGCTTGCTTCCTGCCTGTGTTGCTCTCCAGCTGATGTTTCATTTTCTCTCCTCAGTTGGAGACTGCAGCTCCAGATCTCACCACTATCAGAGCACCGTGCATTGAACTTTTCTATTTGGGCTCTATTTCCCCACTAGCCTAGGTAAGTTCTTTGAGGGCAGAGATGGTCTTACTCATTTTTACGTCTCTAGTGCCTGGGGCATAGTAGGTGCCAATAAATATTTGTTGACAAGAGCAAGTACACGTCACTCTCATCTTGTAGCAACAAAATATGGGTTAGGTGGCAGAAGCTAAGCACATACCTGCATGCTGCAGTAAATAGAGTTCTATTTCATATACGCTCTCTTTTGAGCCTCTGCTTGTTTTGTGCACACAGATGTGGCTGTTGGAGCCACTGTTCCTCTAGAGGCCTGTGGGGTCTCCCTCGGCTCTCCCCCCACCCCACCCTCACGATGAGCTTGTGTGCACAGAGCGATACAGCTTGACGGGTGTGTGGCAGGTGCTCCAGGTGGCCCCCAATATCCATTCTCCTCTTCTTACCAAGTAATAGAATGTGTAGCTGGTCACACATTCCCCCAGCCAAACACTGTATTTCCAGACACCTCCTCAAGCAGTTGTGGCCACGTGTCCAAGGTCTGAGGCAGGGGTGCAGTTTCTCTAAAGGGAAAGAGTGTGGCCTCTACTTCCTCTTTCTTTTCCATTCCAGTGGATGAGGGCAAATCTCTAGGGATGCCAGAGCAATAAAACAGGGACCAGATACCTGAGCCTTTGAGACTTGGGATGAGCCATCACCCCAGCTCCAGCTTCGGTGGGTGAGACAGTGCTGAAGCCTCCTTATCTTGGGTCTTCTTCAGCAGCCAGATCTGTTCTTAACTGGAGCAGGGGCCATGGATGCAGCTCCACCTTCTCTCTTGTTTTCAGATGAGGAAACTGTGCCCCAAAGTGGCCAGCCTAGGGTGGTGGGTTACTGAGACAGAAGCCCAGCTCCAGGGTCCAATCCTACCTGAGCAGTCCATGCTCACGTGTGGCCCTCACTGTTTCTCTAGGGAAGGCAGGGAAGGAACCGTCTCAAAGATTTTACAAATTGTCTCACAATCCTGAAGATATAGGTGGGGTGGACTCCCTCACACAGTATCCTCTTTACAATGTGTAACAGGCTGGGGTGGGGTGTGTGAAGCCCCAGGAACTAGCACAGACCCAAATGCCATATCTCTTTTTAAAAATTTTTATTTATTTATTTTTTTACTATTCCATTACTTTTATATATATATATATGATATTTTAAAAGATGCTTAGATGCCTTATATCTTAATAGCACCAGGATTAGAAGCCACGCAGTTGGGAGGGTTGGAGAGAGTACTCAGGGTTACTTGCCCTATAGACAGCTCAGGGAAGAGCTTTAGAGAGCAGCAAGAGTGGATCGGATGTCTTCTCCTAGGAGGTCTATGGAATTTTGAATCATATTTGAGTTTGGAAGGCAACTGGGCCAGAATTCTTACTACTAGAGGGAGGGCAAGTGGAAAGAGCGAGAGGAGGGGGAACCTGTCTATGATGAGGTCTGAGTAGCATGAGGGGGGCTCAGCAGCCAGCGATGCAGCAAGGGCCCTTCCCCAGCCTGCTGGGCATCTCCTTGTTATGAAATTATGCCCTGAAGCAGGTGTCTTCATCACAGAGTATGTCTCTCCTGGAGGCTCGTGTAAATAGGCTCTTTTGTAAATCAAGGATTCTGTATACAAAATAGAGAGATGCCCCATCACAAAATTATGTAACGAAAGCAGGTGCTTTTAGAACTAAGGCTATTTGAGGTGGGCCTGCCAGCCAGTCAGACAAAAAGGCAGCTCTAGGGGCAGCTGGGGCCTCCTGCTGCTCGGTCTGTAGACCTCTCTGTACTCGGGGCTCCCATTCAAGGGGCCCACAAGGTGTGCTCTTCTCTTGGTAATTGCCTTTCCTTGCCCTGAGAATGCTTCCTGAGCCTGGGGGGTGGCTGAAATGGAGAGGTTTACACAACGGGGGCAATCCAGGGTTTGCCGTGACCATGTAAAAATCTCCTAGATCTGGAAAAACCTAATAATTCACCAATTCAAGTTCTCCCCTCCCTCCCCCCTTTTAAAAAGATGAGATGGCTTAGAGAAGTGACATTTCCAAGTAGAAAATCAAGAAAGTCAAGACCCCTTGGTGCCCAAAATACAAACAAGAACTTGGCTATCAAGTTTACAATTGCTTAATGTTTCAGGATTTATTTATCCTTAAAAGAAGCAAACATATATGGTAATATACTAATACTGAAACAAAGGGGTAGGATTCACTCATACACCTGGAGAGCCCTCCTCTTAAAGGGTTAGGATTTAACACATTGGCGGGCTGTATGGAAACCCTGTAGCATTGAGGCCAAGCGGTACCGGACCCTATCCTTAACAATGGGATGTCGTGAATTTTGAGCATATCTCTAAGGGTAGTACTTGGCTTTAATTAGGATAATGAACGTGTGAGCTGAGGTGAGTGCACGCCCACAGTTCATTAATAAACTACGAAGTTTCCTCTCTGTCTAGGCCACTGGCTTTATAAATGAGAGCATAGTAGTTTAAAGGGTAAGTAAGTGTCTCTATGGGAGGCTGAGTACTGGTAAAGAAAAGGGTTTTAGTCTTTATAAGACCCAGGAATCGGAGCAATAAACTTCTTGGAATCTCAGGAGGCCACTCATGCTGGGCTTGGGATTGAAGCTGGTTAGAGAGAGGTGGCCGGCGAGGGGTGCTGGGAGGAGGTGTGCCCAAAGAGAGAAGGGGCCTCCGCTAGCTGGGGAAGAAAGAGTTTTTGAATCAGTAAGACGAGGAAGCCTTGGAGTAGGGATTGGTTGGACTTGGCATCTAGGACAGGAGAATCCAAACTAAGTCATCTCGGTAGGAATTCCCCTCAGAGCTGGATAAAAGGGGACTCCCCCTTCCTCTCTGTAGACACGCACTTGGTAACCTGTGCGTAGTCTGTGTCTTTACTTTCTAGATGTTGACCATCTGTGATGAAACGGATTTGGCTACACACAGGGCTAAGTCACATGGCTTATTTTTATTTATTTATGTATGTCCCAGAAAAGATTTGATTTGAAGAACAAAAGCCACACTATAATTTCTGGTTACAAAGGGTTTAAAATAGTGTACACATAGGTTGGAAGATCTAAGGGAGAGATCAGAAAAGCTAATGCCAAAGGTTTGAGGGAGCTGTCTCAGAAAGTCAAAGGAGTTGGCGCTGAGGACCTCAGCCCGAGCCCCAGAGCAGCTGGCTCTCAAAAGCTTGCCTGGGCAAGGCCCCAGGATGTGTATATCCATTGCGGGTGTAGTACCACACGGATGGGGAATGGTTGTGTGGGGTGTTTTTGGGGGTGTGGGTGGTGGGGAGCATGGGAATCCCTGTAGTTTCTGAGTAATATTTGGGTAATCTAGGCACCTTTATAAAATGTATATATATATATATATAACAAATAACATTTATGTAAACAA
>JAQZBX010103080.1:0-11085 GCA_029593785.1 Cabassous unicinctus | reverse complement strand
TTGTTTTAGAGAAAGGCCATATTTGAGCAACAAGGAGGCTTTCAGGAGGTAACTCTTAGGCAATACCTAACACTAGGCTAAGTTTCAATTTCACAAGAAATTGTTCATAAGTACAACTGGGCCTGGTGTAATGGTCTGTGCTCCTTCACTAGGCACTGCCCATTTTCTTGGGGTATTCCTACTGAGGTATTAGAGAATGTAGCTGGACTTCCCAGAATGGGGATTCAATATTCTTTCTGCTGTTGTGTGGGTGTACATGCAATGAGACAATGACCCATGAAAATTTTAACATATTCATATGCCATAAGGCATTCCTTAGGTGCACACTTCCCCACACATCCCCCCATTACTGAAACTATGCACCAGTGATCCTCTTCTCCCACAGTTGTGATCCTTCTGCAATCCAAAATCTTCCCAAAAAGAAAGCCAAAATTAAAGAAATTAAAATAATAATAATAATTATAATAATTAAACAAAAAATGCAAAATTAAAAATTAAAAAAATAAATTAAAATTTTTCTTTGCATTTTTCATCACCATAAGATCTGTTGTCTTTTATGTATAGTGACAATTTCTTCTGTTTAAATCCCCTCAGTCTTGTATTTTTTTTTTTTGCTTTATCTTCAAAGAAGATTTAGTTTACAGAAAAGTCACATAGAAAATATAGTGGATGCCCTATACCAAACACCCTCCCCCTCTCCCACTCTCCCATATTAATATCATTTTACATATTGTTGGACATTTGTTACAATTGATTTATAAATATTGAGGCATTGCTACTAACCATTGCTACTGGTTTGCATTATGGCTTGCGTTTTGCACCATACACTTTTATAGGTTTTGACAAAATTTAAAATGACCTGTATCCATCATTGCAAGATCATCAGAATAATTCCAATGCCCTATGTTCCTTCTATTCTATTCTAACCTCCCCCTCCTCTACTAACATATGCTAGTCATTGTTTCATTTTTTAAAGAATAATGTACAGAATTACATGCAACAATATTGCAGGCTTGAAATAGTGGTCATTTTTCTTAATTAGTCCCTGCTTATGTATTCAATAGATCCTTGACCCTCTAATGGAGACTATAGCAGAACTGCCCATGATGGGAATTTATTATTTTCTTGTTTATTTTGTGAGTTTCCATTCACTCAGATAACACTTTGACAAAATGAACAGTTTCTTAATCCATAGATTATGCCCTAGGTGCACACTATCCCACATATCCCACATATGCCCCCAATCCAATGCCCTGTAGCAGTAACCCTCCCCTGCCATATTTTCCAAAAGAACATTCCTACCATTGTAACTTTAAACACTGACATACAAATCCCCAGAATTCACCTATTCCTTTCTCCAGCCCTCCCCTCAGTTCCATGGATAGTCCAACCCAAGCCCCACCCTATTCCCCTCAAACCCCAGCACTGTCAAACCGAATCACATCTCTGTACCACTATCACTCTCATCCACTGCCCAAACACTGCCTTACACCTTATCATAGATTTTGCCCATAATGAGCATCTAATCACCACCTTCTCTGCCTATGTGTCTCCTGATAACCTATCTTCCACACTCTAGCTTTGTGAGTCTGTTCAATTTGCTTAAATCATGTCAATGAAGTCATGAAATATTTGTACTTCAGTGACTTGCTTACTTCATTCAATATAAGGTTTTTAAAATTCATCCATGTTGTCCCATGTTTCGAAACTTAATTCCTTACAACTGAATAATATTCCCTTGCACATATATACCACATTTTACTTATCCATTCATCTATTGATGGACACTAGCTTTGATTCTACTTTTGGCAATAGTGAATAATTCTACTAAGAACATTGATGTGCATATATATGTTCATAGCCCTGCTTTTAATTCTTTTGGGTAGATACTCAGAAGTGAGATTGCTGGATCATATGACAGTTCTATAGTTTGAGGAACTGCCAAACTGTCCTCCACAATGGCTGCACTATTCTACATTCTGAACAGCTGTGGCCAACAGTTTCCTTTCCTCCACATTCTTTCCAACACTTGTAATTCTCTGTTTTTTTTTAATAACCACCAGTCTATCAATTGTTAAGAAGATATATCATAGTAGTTTTAATTTGCATTTTCCTAATACCTAGTAATGTTGAGCATCTTGTCATCTGCTTTATAGTAATTTGTATTTCTTCTCTGGAGAAGTATCTATTCAAATCACTTGACCATTTTTTAAATGGGTTGTTTCTCCTTTTACTTTTGAGATGTAGGATATCTTTATACATACTGGATATTAGGCCCTTATCATATAAATGGTTAGCAAATATTTGAATAGGCTGAGTTTTTACTTTCTTTACAAAATTCTTTGAGGCACATAAGTATTTAATTTTATATATTTATTTATTTGTTTGTTTTAAAGGAACTTTATAGAATATTTCATAAATGTAACATAAAAAATATAGGGGATGCCCATATGCCCCACTCCCTACCCTTTCCACACTTTCCCACATTAACAATATCCTCCATTAGTGTGGTACATTTATTACAATTGATGAGCACATATTGAATCATTGCCACTAACTGTGGATTATAGTTTACATTATAGTTCACACTATGTCCCACACAATTGTGTAAGTTATGACAAAATATATAATGGCTTGTATCCATCATTGCAACATCATGCAGGACAATTCCAAAGTCCCAAAGTGCCCCCATATTATACTTGTTTTTCCCTCTTCCTCCCCTCAGAACCTCCAGTGGCCACTGCCTCCATGTCAATGATAAAATTTCTTCCATTACTAGAATAACAATAAGTCTATAGTAGAATAATAGTAAGTCTATTTTTGTCCTTTGTTCATTCCATAAACTTGAGGATTTGGGAATGGTGATGCTCAGTCTGCCTCTATTTCGGAGCTGGCTTAGATTCCATGGGGCAGATGGATGAAACTATCTTGCTTGCAGTTGCAGCAACTCTCTGTTCCTTGGATGGACATTGTCCATCATCATCTCCTAGTTAGTTGTCCTGGGTGAGTCAAAAAGACCAAATTTAGTATAAGTCTTTATGTTTTGACACATTCAAATTCTGCCTGCAAAACAATTTTTCAAATAAAAGCTTATCTCACCAAAAACAAAACAAAACAAAAAAAGAATGAAGGTGGATATTTAAGCTAGTGTTGTAGAGACAATACTGTGGCTTGGGCGAAGCTGGTGCTGATGGAAAAGGTTAGTATTGTAGCACTGTTTAATGCACTGAGGAACACTAGACTGGGTAGGTTTGGACAGCTAAATTAGAACATCAGTTTGGGCCTAAATTTTCAAGTAGATATCAATGTGGCTGTGAAGGAGAGCCAAATGGTTCAAGATTTGAGGGCTGAAAACAGGAGTTTAGCGACAAGCAATGGTTGGATGAAGCAATGGGAATACACAAGGAAGCAGTGCCTATATCTTATATAGGAAGCAATGAAAATAAGTGTAAGATTTTATATCATCTTTTATACTCCAATGATTAAGTACTTAAAACCTTTAAATAAACCTTTGGATGTACCTTCATTAACTTAACATAATGCACTTGATATTCATCTGCATTGTGTGTTATATGTATCGGTATATCTTTCCATTTTACTGCTGAATGGTATTCCATTTTGCAGATGAATCAAAATTTGTTTAGACATTCCTAACTTGAAAGACATTTTCACAGTTTTGGATTAGGTATTGTTGTATATTTGCATGTGGACTGATATATATATATGCATACATATATGTGTGTAACATAGAATTTTCAAATAGCTATCATATTTAATCTCTATCTATATACACATATGCTATTATACATGTATGTTATATATAATTATTTATGATATATACGTATTATACAAACAGACACACAAATAAACAGTTCTGGAAAGAGTATAATATCCAGAATATTAAAAAAAATTCTTACAACAAACAAAAGACATCCTGCCCAATTTAAAAATGAACTTGGATAAATATTTATCCAAAGATGATATACAAACTCTGAAATCTTGCATATGAAAAGATTTCAATATCATTGGTCATTAATGAAATTCAAATAAAACCCACAAATGCAATACCAATGCACACCCACTACAATGATTATAATAAACAAACAAACGAAAACCCAAACAAATAAATCAATTGGTAATTATAATTGTTGGCAAGTACGTGGAGAAATTGGAAACTTTAAGAATTACTGGCAGAAATGTAAAATGGTACTGCTTCTATGGAAAGCAGCTTGGCACTTCCTCAGAAACATAAACAACATTACTTATTTACCATATGACAAAGAAATTTCACTCCTAGAACATATCTAAGAGAAATGAAATCAAATATTCACAGATGTACAAATATATTTATTAAGCACTACATATAACAGAAAAATCTGGAAATGGCCCAAATGTCAGGCTTTTCAGAAATAAACAAACAATGGGATAGAATTCAGCCATAAAAAGGAGTGAAGTACTGATAAATGCTAAAAATTGGGTGAATTTGAAAATATTATACTAAGTGAAATAAACAAAATCAGTGGTCATATGTTATATTATTACTTTTCTATGAAATATCCATGATAGGCACTTCCATAGACGCAAAAATGTTAGTGTTGTTAAAGGTGGGCAGAGGAGGGAATGAGGATTAATTACTGATTAAATGTAGGGTTTCTTCTGAATGATGGAAAAGTCTTGAAATGAGGAAGAGGTGGTTACTGCAGAACATTGTGAATACATGACATTCAGCAAATGTCACTGAATTATACACTTAAAATGCTTAATTGTATGATATGTGAATTTTTTATCTCAATTAACAATTAGAGGTTCTGAGGCGAGGGAGAGGGAAGAATAGTTGTAACATGGGAGCATTTTCAGGGCATTAGAATTATCATTCATGACATTGCAATGATGGATACGGGCCATTACACATTTTGTCAAAAGTTATAAAATTGTGTGCGGCAAAGTGTACACTATAATGTAAATTATAGTCCACGGTTAGTAGCAATGCTTCAATATGTCTTCATCAATTTTAACAAATGTTCTAACCTAATGAAATATGTTGTTAATGTGGGAAAATATCAGGGCACGGGGTGGGGCATATCCCATATATTTTTAATGTCATATTTATGTAATCTAAAGCTTCTTTTAAAAAAATTAACAAATGAGTGATACCTGAAGCCACCATATATTTATGATGGTAAAACAAAATGATGCATCCCCTTTAGAAAACAGTTTGGCAGTTACTTATAAAGTTAAGACTATACTACCTTATGACCCAACATCCCACTCACAATTATTTAGTTTAGAGGAATGGAAAAAAAAGGTCACATGGAAAACTGGACATAAATATTAATAGTGGCATTACTCATCCTTATCCCAAACCAAAAACATTCCAAATGTCCTTCATTTGGGGAATGAAGAAATAAATTGTGTTATATACACTCAATGGAATATTATTCAGCAAAAAATGGGGAAGAATCTATTGATACACACAACAAAATAGATGACTGTGAAGTCCATCATGCTTAGGGAATGTAGACTCAAAATAACTTCTGCAATGTGTGATTTCATTTCTCTTTTATTAGTGGAAAGGGTAAAACTATAGGGACAGGAAACAGATCATTGGCTGCCAGGGTATGGAGTAGGAGTAAATTAGTATAAAGAGACAAGAGAGAATTTTTCTGGGTGATGGAACCATTTTTTATCTTGATTTTTTTGCTAATAACAAAAATCTGTGTGATTGTCAAAACTCATAGAACTGTACAATACAATGAATAGATTTCACAGTATGTAAATTATACTCCAATGATGCCAACATTAAAAAAAGCATATATACAGGCAAGGTTTCTGAAATTGGTGGGAATGAACAAAAAAGAAAATAATAAGCATATTGAGAAAAGTAAAACAAAACTTATTTAAAAAAGAAATATTTAAATCTAATAATTATTGTATTCTTTTTCTGTTTGTTTATGTTCTGTTTGTTTATGTCTGTGTGTATTTTTTAAGGAGAATTTTTTAGTTTATTCTAAGGGGCCAACATTATCTGGGAGCAGGATAAAGGTGTTATTTAATTTAGTTATTAATAAGATGCATATGGATACCCAAGTTATAAGCTAATGAATAAAAATCTAACAGAGTATATAATATTAAACACATAGTGAAAGGTGTATTGATTTTAAGAAATCTCATTCAATACAAAAGAAAAAAAATGCAAGAAACAAAAGAATAGTTAAAACAAATACAGACTGCAAGAAAAGAGGTAGCCTTGAATTATCTCCTTGGAAACCAAAGATAAGAGAGTGAGAAATAAAATAAAATAATGTCTGATAATGTGTTTTTTACAAGATACCATATAGAAAACCTAACAATAGAAGGTGGCTTAAAAAACTTGAAGAAAACATACGAAGTCACATCAAAATAGCAAAATGGAGACTTGCAATTTGAAAATTTTATACATCGAATAGAATAATACATAATATAGCAAACAAAGCATCTGGAATAAAAGGGAAAAATAATGGGATATGATATTACATTTTCCTCTCTATAATTGACTGAAAAAGTAAATAAAAATAAGATTTGAATAGCATAATTTAATGGATATATGTAAAACACCATCCACAATAAAGATGAAACATTTACCAAATGGATAATACAAGGGGTTATCTAACAAGGTACAACACATTTTAGAGTCTTCATTTTTTTAAATCTTCTGTATTCTTAAGAAAAGGAAATTTGTTAATGCAAAAATACAATTTTTATTATTTTACAAAACTTTATATCATTTTTAATAATAGTATAATAGGTAATATATTTTATATATAAGTGTAATGTGTTAATCAGATAAAAGGAAAAAAGAAACCTGAACAATGAATCAGACACTAAAATTCAAGTACTAATCTATACTGGAAACTACCTTTGAATATATTGCTGCTTGATTCTATATGTAAATATACACACCTGGATATAGATATAGTGATATGATTTTCCTTGCATACTAGCTGTCACCAAATAAATGAAAGGCTTTTTCAAATATTTTACAAAATATAATTTGCTTTTATAAATAATAAGTTGGTTTAATTGCCAAAGTATAGGGAATACATATATACATGTATAGAATGACATTATTTACTAAAATATGGATTGAATTAAGTTCTGTGGACTGAAAATAATAAACTGAGTTGCAAGGCAACAAATGAATTTATTTTGGGGTGATAAAATTACAATTTGAGGGGCACACATTTTGTGTCCTATGCAAGGGTCTTGAAAGAAAAAGATTACACAAGGTATATGTGATTGTTGGATAGTTGTGGTGTTCCAAATGTGATTCAAAGTAGATAGTTTAATGATTTCTTTGTTGTGGTTTGGTGATGATGTACAGCTATCTTTAGGTTTTTCAGAACTTTGGCACTTTGTGATATCTGGCTGAGATTTGCATAAGAATAACCTTCTGAATGCCCTCTCAATTCCATTTTAAATCTCTTAGCCATAATAACTCTATTATTTATTTATTTTGTCTATTTTGTTTTATTTATTTTCACAGCTCAGAGTTTTAAAGTTTTCTTTTAAATGGAGCTACATTGAAATACACCATCATTTCCCCATTAATTTAAAGTGTGTACACAAAACTACACAAGTATATGATCAAGAACCAAGGCCAATGTGGTAGGAACAACATGGAGATTCAGAATAAAAAGAGAAGAAAAGAGCAGGCAAATTGCTTTTGTCCAAGATGAGCAACATTGTCTACTTTGTGCTCAGTTTCCACATCTGTAAGGAAGATAGGAGGGATTAACAGTTTTCTAAATATTAGAGGAGCATGTTCATGGGCTGAGCACCTCAAATGTATTAAACATTATAGTCAAGGCCCAAAGGATATGTTATCATTGTTAGAGAAACCAAAGGACCAGTGAGATAAACAGCTTGCCCAAAGATGTCTCTGACCAGCAAATCTAAGATTTAGCTTGACATATTTCTGACTGTGGAATCCACCCACACTTTCTTGACTTGATGCAAACATCTTAGAAAGAAATACAAAACTGTAGAATGGTACAGCAGAGAAAAGGGAACACACAAGCTGGAGCAGGTATTATGGGATAACTGTGCATATTACCCCACTACCTTCTCAAAACAACCTGGTTAGTAAGTTTTGATTTCCACATAAGAGTGATGCAAGGTTTGGGGAGAAAGGGGAAATTTTATCCTGAAAAGGTGAACACGGTAAGAGGATCCAGGGTAATGATTTCAGATATTGATATAAGTGAAATTTAAAGGAGTCCTTTAACATCACCTGAACATGATCCAAAATGACATACATTTTCAATAATTCACTATAGAAACCCTTTTGAAACTGACCCCACCTCCTTTTCAGCCTGCAAATGAAGGTATCTAGGCTTGAAGAAATATGATGTCACAGATTGAGATCCTGGTGGTGTTCTGCAGTGTGGATGGAGGACAGGGTTGGAAATTGGCCTGGCCCTGTCAAATATACACACATTATAGCCAGGTTGGAGGGGATAAGTATTAGTTTGCTAGGCTGCTAAAAGCACATAACACGAAATGGGTTCATTTCACAATGGGAATTTATTAGCTTACAGTTTTGAGGCTGAGAAAAATGTCCAAACCAAGACATCATCAAGACAATGCTTTCTTCCTTAAGACTGGCTGCCATTGAACCTTGACACTTCTGCCACATGGCAAGGCACGTGCTATCATCTGCTGGTCTCTCCCTTCTCTTCTGGGTTTCATTTCTTTCAGCTTCTTGCTTCCATGGCTTTCTCTCACTCTCTTTGTATTCATCTAATTTATAAAGGACTCCAGGAAGATGATTAAGACCTATTCTGATTGAGGTGGGTCATATATTAACTGAAGAAGCCTTGTAGACAGATTCTACTTATAACAGGTCCACACTTACAGGAATGGATTAAATTTAAGTACCTGACTTTCTGCGGTATTTACAGTTCCAACCCACCACAGAGAAGGTGTATTCAAAAAGTTGAGAAATCCAGGAATACAGAGGCCATCTCCCACAAGAAGGAAAACAGAGAAGCTGTCCCATTGAGCACTCTTAAATTCTTTTATCCTATAAGAAGAGTCTGAGGAAGACTGGGACCTTGTAGACTAACAAACCACCTGAGATATAAAGAAGAAATTAATAATATCAATTGTTTGGATAAAGGGGAACTTAAGTTCCCACAGAGTTACAAAGACATCTGCATACAAATGTCATAATTCATAATCAATGGGTGAGGCATGTGTATGAAGATGGCTACCATTTGGTCATAAGCAGGATGATAATTCCTCATGGTTTGACATGACTGTCACTGTTTTACCTGGTGTCATGGTAAGCCATCAATTTATTGCTCCTTTTCACTCTCAAAACTTTCCTGGGTTGGACAAAACATTATATGGTCACCCTATACATTAGGTGTATGGTTCAAAGAAAAACATTTAGCACATTCTATCAAAAAAAGAAGGAGTGAAACTTTTTCAACCTGGAAAATAAAAGAAGCCCATTTTAGGGACATTGGGTGAGATTAAGTTTTGTCCATGGGGATACTTGCTAAGCAAAAAGCACTTGCAAGATGCTGCTCTGATAACGATGATGATGAAAATTGTGAAAAAGGAAACATTGAATACAAGTAATTTATGTGACAGATGTTAGGGAGCAGTGCAAGGTAAAGGAAATCTACAATCTATGTGGTATTTTCTGATTCCATAGTTGAATTTTGTTAAGTACCCTGGAATGAATAGGAGGAATGTGTAAACACACTATTTCTGCTTTGCTGGTAGAATGAAAATGTTGTGATTGCACAATTATGTCTTCATTATGCTCAACAAAGTTTTATTGAATCAATTACACTATCTTATCTACTAATTTACTTTTTTAGCAACTTTTAGGAAACAAAGGTAAATATAGGGAAGGCTATTCATATAAATTAGACTCAAACTAATTGTCTCATTATGTTCAAATTTCTTACCTTTCAACCTGAAGACATAAAGATAGAATCTTGTACACCTCGTTATAATCACATGAGCAATTGCCCATTATTGTGCATTTAATGAAGACTCTCTGTAAAATAATGCCTGTGTATTTTCTTAAATATATATATATATATATTTGATATTAATACTATATTATATAAGGATTTGAAACATGTAATAATAAGCATGATGAAAAGTTATGAATTTCCCACAAAGTATATGACATTACATTATTGAAATTATCAAAGACATTCACAAATATTAACTAGACAGTACACATTCTCAGACAGCACGAATTAAAAGAAATAAGAATATATATTAAATGAAAATATATAAAGACACAATGAAATTCTACAGTACTTTTTAATGTTCTCTAATTTAAAATAAAGAAGTCAAATCTGGAAATATATGAACTTATAATTTTTTTTTAATTAAAAAAATATTAAACACCCTTATGGAAATAAGCCAAAATTATGCTCAGAAAAATAAAAACATCTTTACCATTCAATAATTTCATTGATAAACATAAATTGCTGAAACTAAATGGTAAGGCATACAAAAGAAAATGTGAAACAAAAATCAAACAAACATCAAGTCAAGTATACAATTTTGGGTTTTCTGGAATGTTAATATGCACTCAAGTCACCAGTTCCTGTGTTAGATATTTTCCATACTAGATTTTGTAAATAACAATCCAAAAAATATAGTGATTTTATATAAAAAGAGTATATTTCACAAAAGGCAGGTTATACTGTGACTATTCCTAGGTGAGTGACAGTCCTCCAAGAAAAGAAATTTGGTCCTAGCTCCTTCACTTTTTAAAAAATTTAAGTAATTAATTTTTAAATAAGCATTAGATTACATAAATGTTTTATCAAAAATATAGGGGATCCCTTACACCTCACTCCTTCCCCTCCCACACCTTTCTCCATTAACAACATCCTTCATTAGTGTGGGACATTTATTACAATTTATGAACACATATTGAAGCATTGCTACTAACCATGAACAATACTTTACACTATAATTTACACTTTGCTACACACAATATTATAGGTTTTGACAAAATATAGTGGCCTGTATCCATCATTTCAGTGTCATGCAGGACAATTCTAATGTCCC
>JAQZBX010103079.1:0-11094 GCA_029593785.1 Cabassous unicinctus | reverse complement strand
TCCAGCACATGGGGATGGCCCCCTTTGGAGATATCACAGTAGACTTCACAGAAATGAAACCAAGTCGGGGGTACAAATATCTGTTGGTGACGATATGCACCTTTTCAGGTTGGGTCGAAGCTTTCCCCACTCGCATTGAAAAGGCAAGAGAAGTGACTAAGGCTTTACTTAGAGAAATCATTCCATGACATGGGCTGCCACTGTCAACTAGAAGTGACAATGGCCTGGCCTTCATGGCTGCCATAGTCCAAGAGCTAGCAAAAATGTTAGGAATCAAGTGGAAACTCCATACCGCTTATAGGCCCCAGAGTTCAGGGAAAGTTGAACGCATGAATCAAACCCTCAAAGCCACCCTAGTCAAATTCTGCCAGGAAACTGGTCTCTCCTGGGTACACTTACTTCCCTTGACCCTTCTCCAAGTTAGGTACACCCCAGGACCCACAGGCTATTCACCCTTTGAAATTCTATTTGGGCAGCCACCCCCAATTATCTGGGCCTTCAAAGGAAATCTCAAACTTCTGGGGGAGGCTAGCCAAGATTCCATTTTCCAGCAGCTGGGGAAAACTCTAGCTGAAATATATAAAACTGCTTTGTCCTGGAATCTCATCCCCCTGGGACACCTGGTGCACCCCCAACGGCCAGCAGACTTAGTCTGGGTCAAAGACTGGAAAAAAAAAACCCTTCAGCCTTCCTGGACAGGTCCACATACTGTGATCCTTGTAATTCCTACTGCTCTTAAAGTTGCAGGCATCTTTCCTTGGATCCATCTTTGCAGGATCAAGAAGGCACACCCCAATAAAGAGCAGGACAGCTGGACAGCCCAATCCATACCCGGCCACCCCTTGAGAGTGCAAGTTGCCCGGGATCCCCAAGCACCGACCTCATCAAACACCTGCTGAATGGACCCCTGCTCCTGATGGATCCTGTGCTTATACGGCCTGCTCACCTTGATATTTGGAGTTGGACTATCTGCTGTGGCCCCTGAAGACTGGACTGTTGCAAATAGAGTCCTAATTGCAATTGCTTACTGGTGTATAATAGGATGCTTCTGTGCCCTGACTTGTTTGTCTTTTCCTTCCTTGTCCCCTCCCTAGGAGCCAATACCGGCTCCCAAAATCTATGGCAGCTGCAAGTTAGTCAAAGCTGGGGCAAACAATCCATGCAGAATGCTTCAATCCCATTCTTGATAGGTGCAATTTCAGCCTCTGTAATATTTAATGCTTGCAGGGCAATCCAAGATCACGCTCCTTACACTTGCTGGTTGTCCCATACCCCCACGCCCCCATTCCTGCCCCCAAGAGAGGGTGTAGGGGTCTCAACTATGGGAATTATGACAAATACCTCTGACAAGACCCCCCAAAAGGGCAGAGGATTCTGCCAGTCTTGGAGCTTGCTGGTAGGTGCCACCGCTCCCTGTAAGGGGGCCCCACCGACTTCTCCATATCTCCTATAGAAAATCCCCAGCCCAGCAGGGTGTGGCACAGAAACCTGTGACCCCATAAAACTCACCTTATTAAACATAACCACTGGATCAGAAAATACCTTTTTACAGGCCCAAACAAGACTAAAACTAGGAATCAGAATATACGACCCATCAGGGCCAGACCCAGGGGAACTCATACTGGTCCAGCTGATCCTGGTAACCCAGCCCCCAGAGAAAACCCTGATGAAAAATATCAGTAAAGCCAGCCAGACACTAAAAGCCAAAGTTAGAACAGCCCCCCGCAACGTTCTTTGAACCAGGTTCGAAATTTCCACCAACTCCTCGATGAATCTCGGCCCGAAATAGCTGCCTCCTGCTGGCTATGCACTTCCTCCAGTCTAACCATCTTCCCCATCTCTGTCCCATGGAACGTAACCCTCCTGACCCATGACAGCTCTGCGGCAGGAACCAGGCCCCTCCCAGTCCACATAACCGAACCCCCAAGAAAACTGGCTAATTGTAAAAACATAACAACAAGGTCTCCTTCAACCATCCTCCCTCTTGGAAGGGCCAACTGTGACACCACCTGCCCACTCAGTGAGCCTGATTGATAGGCTGCAAACTCCACCATCTGGATCTGTGGCACCAGCGCCTACCGGTGCCTACCTCAGGATGGCCAGGGCGTCTGCTACCTGGCTTGGCCATTACCATCGTTTTTGGTGTATGGAGATGAATTGCCTGGAGAGCTCTCCCGAGCCAAACGAGCAATACATGTAATTCCGGTACTCTTAGGACCAGGAGTAGTTGGGAGCACAGCAGTAGCAGGGTTCTCACTCGCAGTTGGTCAGGAGGGCTTACAAACACTAGCACGGGAAACATCAAATGACCTCGAAGAAATATCGGGGCCTCTCAATGGGTTGCAAGACCAGATAAACTCATTGGCAGAAGTGGTTTTACAAAACAGGCGAGGATTAGACTTGCTCACTGCAAGTTCAGGGGGGATCTGTCAGGCCCTGGGGGAAAAATGCTGTTTCTACACAAATTCCTCAGGAATAGTTAGGGACAAAGTGGCCCTACTGAAAGAATGAGCCAAAGACCACTTAAACCGCATATACCAGGCATCTGCCAATGGGAACTACTTCCAGTATCTCCTCTCCTGGATTTTGCCATTTATGCCAGTAATAGCCTCAGTCTTTTTCCTCTTAACTTTTGGGCCATGCGTTTTATGGTACCTAACACAATACATCACTTCCCGCTTAAACACCTTAAAGCACCAAGTAATGCCTTGTGTTAAATATCAGCCCTTGGGAACTGTAGAAAAATCCCCATGTTAGCAGATGATGCCCCATAAAGAATTATAAGGGCATCAAAAGGGGGGAATGATAAGGGAAGTGCTGGGACCCTAACCCCCCTTGGCAGAAACCCACAGCTTTAGGAAAATAAACTCCCCTGGGCCCCTCTCTCCCCTCCTTCCTCCCCTTTTCTCCATGGAATCCACATCAGGAAGATAAGCACTCCCTGCCTGCCCATTTGAATTGAAATTTACAACTCCAAACAGATAATGACTCTTTTCCTCCCTAATGGTCCTCTGCTTTTAGGAAGATAAGCTAACCTCGCTCCTCTGCTTTTGTAACCCTGTCTGCCAGCTTGTTTAGGAATTTGCCCATTTAGTGTTCCTATATAAACTTATGAAAATCGAGAAACAGGGCTCAGAATTTGGAGACCGAATTCTCCCCTGGGCCCGCGCATAATAAAACTTCGTTCATCTGTACCCTCAAGAGTGCTGCTTGGGTTTCTTTTCATCGGCCGCAACATTATTACTTAAGAGAAAAAGAGAGGGGAAGTGTCAAGGAATAACAGGAAGCCATGTTCACAAAATAAATGGAAACAATAACTTGTAGCAAATGCATTATGAAAAATGATATAGTAACAGTATCACTCTGAATTAATAACTCTCAGAAATAAAATGATACAAATCAGAAGGACTTAAGAAGAAAATGGTATTTATTTCAAAAATAAAGCTTAACTAGAAGAATGAAAAAGCAAATGAACACAAAAATACCTTTCTAAGAGTAATGGAAAATTATGAAGAGGGAATATTTTAAAAAATAAAAAATAAATGGAGAAAGATTTTAAAAATTAGAGTATAAATCTAGAAGAATGGCAAAGAAAATTCATCATATGTAAAATTAATCTCCCCAAGGAGGAAAACCAAAGCAAGTGAACAGAACAAGTAATAAAAACTCCAGGTCAAGAAAGTTTCCAAAAAACAAAAGTTTGATGCTATAGATTGACAATAACACATAGCTAAGAAAACTGATCTAAAATGGTAAATTTCAAGGAATATTTTAGTAAAAATATTGGACTTCAAAAGAAATTTCTTTTTAAAAATGTCATCCAGACAAAAAGACCAAGTTAATTTTAAGGGGTCATGTGCGCGTGGCCCTAGGAGTTCCCCCATTTACTCAGATACAAGTGTTGCCTTTTCCCTAGGCCATTGTTTCCTTGCCTTCACTGGCACTGCACTGTATGTGGTCTGTTGGAGAGCTCTGTGAACTGCCTTCCACACACAGGGCAAGTTCTGGGATGGGAGCCCCTCAGGCTACCACCAGCGATACTGAGCCACACATGCAGGCTTCCATTATGTGCACAGGGGCTACTCTGTTCCCTCTGGAACCAGGACCAGGATCGACACTGGGAGTCCAGGCTGGCTTGGTACTGAGCTGCTGAGGGGTGGGTGAAGGGGTAGTCAAGGCATCATGAGATCCTACTGATTTTAGCAGACTCTTTCTTGATTGGCACTTGTTTAACTCCTGTAGCTTTGATAGAGATGTTACTCCCAGTCTTTGCTGTTGGTTCAAAGCTTCTATGGGAGGACCACTCCATTGTTTCTGACAATACTCTTAAATCATGAACATGGTTGCTTTTTAATACTTTGAACTCTTACCGTTGTTTCATTGAAGAGAGGACCCCCTGAGTTCCTCAAAACACCATTCTGGAAGTGACTGGTTGGGGCTTCTTAAGTCATGGCGATGTTCTTTTCATCTACCTGAGTGGTATTACATGGTTGTTATTTTTCAAAATTTATTAACCTTTACATAGTTTTCTTCAGTGCATGTTTCTGAATTTGTGTTTTATTCATAACATCACTATTTTAAAATCATAAATCATACCAAGTACACTCTTAACAAATCAACAGCTTCTTATTTAGAGTGCATCATTTTGATTAAGTTACTTAACCTCTCTGTATCTTTGCTTACTTATTAAAAGTATTTGTGTCATTTCTCCAACATGGAGGTCTCTGCTTTAATTTAATATTAATTTTTACCACCTATAGTTCTGAGACTCTACTATTTCTAAAAAAAAAAAAAAAAGACCATCTAATTTATTTTATTGGGAGACCATTTCCGTAGTCTACTAAAGGAATAACCATATGTATTACCAGGCAAAACCAACATGTTTATTTGTCAATCTATTTGGACATTTGTAAAAACCATTTGGCATTCCTGCTGGTTTGAATAATTTTATGATAAATGAAATGGAAGTGGTTACAAAATTTCCCAATTACATATGTATACAGTTTTGTGAAAATGGTGAATTCAGGTTGCTTGTGGGCAAGGAAGTGGGTACTCACTGAATTTCCTTCAACCTTAGATCTTATCTGAAAGAAGCAATATTTCTCAAAGTTAAATTCTTCAGTTGCTCCTTTTCTACCAGGGTGTTTTAGGATTTCAACATCAATATGTTTATTATTATTATTATTATGCTTTATTGCCCAAGGAAAAATAAATATACGCTTTAGTATAAAATTTTTTGAATGTGTGACTCTGGAGAAAAGACTGAAAAAACCTCAGGATACTTATTTATGCATTTATTTATTTACCTATTCATTCATTTGTTTTATTTAGCTTTGATCCTCTCAAAGTTAGAATAAATACTAGACCCTAGGAGAAAAAAAATAAAACACTCACTCTGATTATCCTACAATATCCATGAAAACCTCACCATACCCTGCTCAGCTACAACAGTAGATAATCTAGCAGTACAAATTGCAAATTACATACTTTAAGGCTGTGATTGCTCATCACAAATCCCAGAATTAGAATTGCCATGGAAAGCAGCCATCTAATCCCAGCCCCTGCCTTTAGATAATGTTTTACCTAAATCTTTTAAGACAGAAAACCAATCATGTACTTCTTAAAGTAACTCAAGGGCAGAGTTTTAAAGGTGCCTTTCTTTTGGTACTCTCAGTCAGAAAGTTAATCTTAATGTTAAAACTTCTAAACATTTGGGTATAGTTTTTCTTCCTTTTTTTTTTCTTTGCCCATTTTATAGAAAACTGTTATTCCCAACCTTCCATATGCTCAAAGGAAATTATTAAATTATTATTTTGTCTTCTGTCTTTTTTAAGCAAATATGTCACCTTCAACTTTTCCTTGTGGGAGTGATTTTTCATTCACCTTAATCAGAATGTCAATCCTTATTTACTATGTCCTGATCTGAGCTACTTTAAAGATGGTCTTTCATCCCAGATCTGTTACTCGCTTGCATGTGATGTTAGGGGACAGTGTTTATCAACACAAAATGGCACTAATATATTTTTACAGTCTGGTTGTGATAATTACAGACCAGTATTTATTCCAACTGACCCAGCAAGTGATCTTTCTCTAACACATTATTCTTTACATTTATTTCATACCTAGAGTTCTGATCATTTTATTCCTTCCCTGAGATAAAATCTGAAAGGTAGTGTTTGGATTATGTATTACGGAGTAACAAACATCCCAAAATGCAGCTCAAAATAGCAACTATTTCATTAATTTTCACAATTCTGCAGGTTGATTGAAGCAGGGGTTGACAAACTGTATCCCAAGGGCCAAACTGTTTTTGTATGATCTAGGAGCTAAGATTAGAATTAACATTTTTAAATGGTTGAAAAATAAATAAATAAGAAGAATATTTTATGATAAGAGAAAATTATATGAAATTCAAATTTCAGTGTTTGTAAATAAAGTTTTATTGGAACACAAATTCATTTTCCTTTTTTACATATTGTCTATGCCTGTTTTTGTACAACAACAGAACTGAGTAATGTCTACAGAGAACATGTAGTCCACAAAGTAAAAATATTTACTAAATGGCCCTTTTACAGATATGAATTTGCCAAATGCTGGATTGGAGTTTTTTCCTGCTGTTTTTTCTGCTGGCTGTTTTTTCTGCTGGTCTGTTTTTTCTCCTGGTCTGACTTGGGGTCTCATGTGAATGCTGCCAGATGGAGCTGGAACTCGAAAATCTAAAAGGGTTTTACTCACATCTTGGTGGGGAGACTTGGAAGGCTGTGCTCAGCTAGGATGACAGCTGGGCCTTTCTCTCCCCATGTGGCCTCTCCACCTGGTCTTTCCTCGGGGTCTCTCTAGCAGCATAGTCAGACTTCTTACATGTGACTGAGAGCAACCAGAACCACAACAAATAGAAGCAAATGGCCAGAGTTTCTTAACTCCCAGGACTGCAATTGGCAAAATGTCATTTTCAGCACCTTCTTGTGGTTAGCACAAGTAAAGGGTGAGCCAAGATTCAGAGTGGGAGGGAATAATACACATGCACACTGGGAAGCATTGTTCACTGGGGGCCCTCTTCAATAGAGAGAAATAAGAAAAGTACAAAATGCAAGAAAAGTTTATAAACTCTAATAGAAACAAAAGAAGGTCTCAAGAAAAGATAAATTTTCTCTGAAATATATAGCTAATTTTATTCAGAATATTTAAATATTCTGAAAGGAATAATAGACATTGTTAACAAAACCGTATTATGAACATTGTTCTCAGAAATGCCAGAAAATTTTTATCTGATCTAAAATTCTTGTTAAAAATGCCAGAACTACTTTAGATTCTGAGGAAGTTAAGAAACTAAAGGGAAAATAATTTTATTTTCAAACATATATTTCCTCTGTGGTTTTTCCTTTTTAAGAAGAAATATTCATCTTTATCACAGAATTGATGTATAAACCTGAACCTTTTGGACATGTGAATTCCTAGCTCTACACATGTCAAAATTTCTTTGTTTCCTATACAATAGCAACAATTAAACATGAACATGTATTTATATATATATATACACACACATATGTGTGTGTGTGTATATATATACATGTTTTGTTGTATATATATATATGCACATACACATATTAAGGCTGATATTTTGTTTTAATAAATTAGGATTACCTAAATTTCTTATCCTAGATTTATATATTTATTGCTAAATACCTTGTATTCTTTTAAGCATTAATTTTTCTATATAATTATATGAAAGGTTTATTTTCTATGGGGTTGCTCTTCATGCTGCTTATCTACTTGTAAGTAGAGATGAAAATATTTTCCAAAGCAGAACCAACATCTCCCTATATCTTAAATCCAGACCCTCCCTCCTAATTATTAAACTGAAGCAAGATTTTAAACATTTATCAAAAGTATATGTCAAATAACTTTCGGTGAGATTTATGTGTTGACATCTTATTTCTCATTTAGATAATTGAACCATTATGTTGAAACAGAATTCTCAAATCAGAATCACAGATTGATGAAGGTTGGGACAGGAGTGAGGGGTCAAGGAGACTGGAGAAGTCTGGAATTCCCAGCAAGGAACAGAGAGACCTATGCCTTACTTTTGTTATTTTCAGGAAATGGGAGGCCTCTACACTGTATTCTACTTCACCATGCCCTACAGACCCACAGAGTCTTCCATAATCATTCATCCCCTTGATCTTATTCAGAAAGAGAGTGTCATAGTAAGAGAATTCAAAATGTTTGCCCATAAGCAGTGAGGAAAGCCACTCTCAGCTTGTGACATGGGAGAGTGCTTTAAGCACTGCTCAATATTTTTATTCTTCTAATAATAAATTACCTATTGAGAAGTTGTTCTTTTTATGTTATAGAATAGAAGAATAGCCAACTTGCATTCCCAAGTAGGAAATAATAGAATATACAGCTCTGAATTTTTTTTTTTTTTTGCTTCCTTATTTACTACATGGAAAACTAAGTTCTATAGACTACAATTTGTTAGAAATACTCCAAAGAACACCAATTGAATTTATAGAATCAGCTTTTAGCTTTTTAGCTAAAGGATTTTATGGACTATTAAACAAGTAGTATTTATTAAAGTGTTGATGCTATATGCATTACTAAGTGTTGAATTACAGTCCAAATGGATCATTTATTAAAATATTTATAATAAAAGAATTTGGAAATGATTATGAAAAATGTTAATTCTGATAAGAAAATGATTAAACCCTTAAATAATCAATATTTTAAATGATAGCATTAATGTTTGAGATATATTTTTTGTTTGTTTACTTAGCTAAAGACAATATGATCCTGTACTTTGTCACTTTGATGAACTTGCTTATTAGATCTTCTAGCTTTGTTGTAGACTTTTGGGACTTTCTATACAAAGGATCATGTTGTCTGCAAATATTGAAAATTTTATTTCTTCCATTCCAATTTGGATGCCTTTTACTTATTTTTCTTACCTTATTGCTTTGGCTAGAACTTCTAGCACAATACTGAACAGTAGTGATAGTTGGCCTCTTTGTCTTATTCCTGAACTTATGGGGAAAGTTTCAGTCTTTTACCTTGATTATGATGTAATCTGTGGGTTTTCCATATATGTTCTTTATCATGTTTGAGGAAGATTCCTTCTATTCATAAAATTCTGGGTGCTTTAATAAAGAAGCAGTGCTGGATTTTGTCAAATGTCTTTTCTGCATCACTTGAGATGACCATGTATTTTTTCCCCTTCATTTCATTACAGTGGAGTATTACATTGACTGATTTTCTTATGTTAATCCACCCTTGCATACCTTGGATAAATCACGTCTTGTATAATTATTATAATGTGCTATTGGAATTGGTTGGCTAATATTTTGTGAGGATTTTTGCATTTATTTATTCAAAAGGGATACTGGTTTGTAATTTTTCTTTTTTTGTGTGTGTGTGTGTGTGTTATCTTTATCTGGAATTAAGCTGATTCTGCCTCATAGAATAAATTATGAAGTATTCCTGTCTCTTTAGTTTTTAGAGGCATTTGATCAGTATTGGTGTTAATTATTCTTGGAATTGTTGGTAAAATTCTGCTATGAAACCATCTGATCCCAGGTTTTTTTGGCAGGAGGTTTTTGATTACTCATTCAGTCTTTTTATTTGAATCAGTGGCCTACATGAACTGCCATTATGAGAATATTTTAATTGTTTATTGGCTCAGGTTTTCCTGGATCATGCAAGTAGAATACATTTGAACCTCAAACCCTCATAAGAAAAGACTGGTTTTATTAATACTTAGGGGAGACTTTATTTCCCCCAAACACAAAGATATGCTTCCCCCACCCCAAGATGGTTCCCTCATCTGTTTGCTTGTTGTTTTTGCTCATTGTTTGCACTCATTGTCTGCTCCTTGTTTTTGCTCATTGTTTTTGTTCATTGTCTGCTCATTGTTTTTTCTTCATTGTCTGTTTGCTTTTTTTCTTTAGGAGACACCAGGAACCGAACCTGGAACCTCCCATGTGGGAGGTGGGCACTCAAGTGCTTGAGCCACATCCACTCCCTGCTCATTTTTTGTTTTTGCTTGTCTCCTTGTTGTCTTGCTCATTGTTTTTGCTTATTGTCTGCTTGTTTTTTTTTGCTTGCTGTCTGCTCATAGTTTTTTCTTGTCTGATGATTGTTTTTGCTCGATGTTTGCTCATTGTCTGCTTGTTGTTTGTTTGTCTTCTTTAGGAAGTACAGGAACTGAACCTGGGACCTCCCATGTGGGAGGCAGGTGCTCAAATGCTTGATCCAAATCAGCTCCTGATATACTTTTTATATAGTGTTCTTTTTCCAGTGGGCAGGGATTGTTTTTCCTTTCTGCTTTTCATAATTACTAAAGATGGAGTCTTCTGATGGACCCCATTTTACTTGTGGAATCTCAATTCTAAATTCCCACTTTGAATAGGTTAAAACATATCCATGATCAAAGTGATGCCTTTTTTTTTTTTTAAGATTGATTTATTTCTACCCTCCCCTCCCCACCCCCATTATTTTGTGCTCACTGTCTGCTCTCTGTGTGTTCTTCTGTGTCTGCTTGTCTTCTTTTTAGGCGACACTGGGAACTGATCCTGGGACCCTCCGGAGTAGAGAGACGCTACTCAATCTCTTGAGCCACCTCAGCTCCCTGGTCTGCTGCATCTTTTATTTTCTATCCTCTTTGTCTCTTTTTGTTGCATCATCTTGCTGCACCAGCTCTGTGCGGGCCAACATTCCTGCACAGGCCAGCACTCCACGTGGGCCAGCTCTCCGCTCGGGCCAGTTCGCCACGTGGGCCAGCTTGCTTTTCACCAAAAGGCCCTGGAAATCAAATCCTGGACCTCCTATATGGTAGATGGGAGCCCAATCACTTGAGTCACATCTGCTTCCCAAAGTGATGCCTTTAATATGCCCTCCTCAACAACCCAGGTGTCCATCAACAGACGAATGGATAAACAAACTGTGGTCTATTCACACGATGGAATATTATGCAGCTGTAAGAAGAAATGAAGTCGTAAAGCATATGGCAACATGGATAAATCTGGAGGACATTATGCTGAGTGAAGCAAGCCAGACACAAAAGGACAAATACTGTATGAATGCGTTACTATGAACTAA
>JAQZBX010103078.1:0-11089 GCA_029593785.1 Cabassous unicinctus | reverse complement strand
GGAGAAACTTTGAACTATTATATGCAAGCCATTTTCACCCACTCATATCTTTATGCTGTGAATAAAGAAAGTGTTAATAGAGTTGATTGGGCTTTGCAATTTTGAAATTGCTGGGAGAGAATAGTTTTGAATGCTATCAAAAAGACAGGAGGTGGGAAGCGGGTGTGGCTCAGTGGATAGAGCCCCCATTTACCATATGGGAGGCCCCGGGTTCGCTTCCCGGCGCCTCCTTGTGAGGGCAGGCCGGCTCGCGCGGCACTGTGGGCTGATGCGGCAAGACCTCACAGCAAGGGGGAGATAAGCAGACACAGAGAAGACACGCAGCGAATGGACACAGCAGCAGAAGTGGCAAGGGAGGGATAAATAAATAAAAATAAATCTTTAAAAAAAAAAAAAAAAGACAGGAGGTGCTGATTGGTACCAGAAAAATAACTTTGATTCTAGGTAACTGTTAAATGAACAGGAACATGATTCTACTTCAACAGAGTAATAAAGCATACATCTCTCAAAGAGAGAACTGACCCTTTCAAAACTTATTTTTCCTATATTTATTGCACTCACCATACTGTTGTTAAAACAATCTTAGAAGAAAAATCTGTTTATGACCTCTGTTACAAGAGGCAGCCCTTCTCATACATTAATGGGTTCTGGAATGATGAATTGATGTTTAAAGCCAAACCTGCCAAACTTCACCTGTGAGGACCTGCTCTTTTCAGTGGGAATGGCCTGTTTGAAGTAAGTAAGTAAATACTAGGGCAACAGCAGAAGCCTCATATTAAAAATAAATTAAAAAGTTATAGTTTTGTTCACTGAGTAAAGGGTGAGGAAGTTTTTGAAAATATCTAAGTCTTTGAATTTATTTTTTATAAGGGGCAGCACCAGTATCACTGTTGGTCCTCTTTGTTAGCAGAACCTAAATATAAAAGTGTGCCTGAGTTGGTGATTCACTAGCAAGAACCTGAGATCAGTATGTGGAAAGCATCCCTGCCTTATATATTTGGAACAAATTTCAGACAAGGAAAAGTGTGATATGGTTTTGTGTTTCCAAATCTGCCTACATTGTCCAGAAAATCTTTTTAAAGGACATGTAAATGGTTTCTGTTAATGTAGTTAATGCTTCATTTTGTGAAGCAAAAATAGAAAAAGTTGTTTCATTTACTGGGCTTGGAAAGTTATAATTCACATACTCAGTACTAATAACTGCTAGTCTTTAATGGAGCTAATTTAGTAGTGACAGTACTATGAATTTCTGTCTGTTCTTCCAGAGTTAACCAAAATGGAAACTGATGTTTCTGAAGCCCAGATACGTTTCTGGAGCAGAATAAATGCTATGGTTATGTGTTCTTTGTGTACATTTTCCGTAGTTTAGAGCCTTGGAACAACAATTCTCATAATTTGGGTAATAAAATATTCTATAAGCAAAAAAAGTTCACATGTAATATAAGAGATTTGCTTATCTTAGAGCCAAATTCCATGTTACCTTTCTCTGCCCCTTAAACTCTCAAATAGCTCCAAGTCACATGAGGCATTGTGTTAGTTTCCTAGGGCTGCCATAAACTGGGTGGTTTAAAACATCAGAGATTTATTCTCCACAGTTTTGGAGTAGAAGTCCTTAATCAAGGTGTCAGTAGGGCCATGTTCCCTCTGAAGGCTCTAAGGGAGAATTCTTTGCCTCTTCAAACTTCTGGTGATTGCCAGCCATCCTTGATGTACTTTGACATGTTGCAGCATAGCCCCAGTCTCTGCCTCCATCATCACATGACTTTCTTATCTGTGTATTTTCTGGATCTCTGGGTCTCTTCTTTGAAGGTTACCAGTAATTGGATTTAGAGCCTACCCTAATCCAGTATGATCTCATCTTAGCTTGATTACATCTGCAAAGACCCTGTTTCCAAACAAGCTTTCATTCACAGGTATTCTGTGAGGCAGTACTTCAACATATCTTAAGGGGTACAACAGGTATATTAATTAAATACGTAAAATTTTAGGGGATTTGTCCTTTTTCCTTCTGCAAAAAGAAAACCACTTCTATTTTAAGCATTTTACTCGTGAAGACAGGTTGGGCTAATAATTTCTTTAATTGCAAAATGAGTGTTGTGGGCTTATTATAGAAATTGTTTGGCCTGCATATACCTCACAGTTACACAAAGTGCTATCACCTTTTCAGTGCATTGTTTTGTGAAGTGCAAAACTGCTAGAGGTATTTGCTCAGTGTGAAGGCAGAATTTGTTATTTGGATTTTTTCTTTTACAGAACTTCATGAAAAATAGAAGGTAAGGCTCCAAAAATAGACCCAAGTAATTTATACATAAGCAGACAGGGCTGGAGAGTTGTGTTTAGTTTCAGAAATTGGTTTAGTGCTTTTTACCATAACATGCAAACATGTAAACTAAGGTTTGGAAAAGGTGAATCACTGAAGCCTGTCAGTGGAAGTTTACTTATAAATAGGCACAGACCTTAAAGGTGCTGGTGCCATTTTCTCCCCTTAATTCTAGACCTTACTTTCCCTTTCTGTCTTTACTCACATCTCTTATTGTGTGCTTGCATGTTTCCCTTCCTTCCATTCCTCCCAGCCATTCTCCAGACATTGAGAATGGTTTAGTGAATACTGTTTTAAGGAGGTCAAAGGCAGTGGAAGTTTTGGTCCAAACTAAGAGCTAGACTAAGCTCAACTACCCCATCATAGGACTGACCACAGCCCTCAGTCACTTCTCTGCTGTCACATAGCTTGTTATCATTAATCATGAAGAATAGAGGTAACACTTAGCATCATCAAAGCTACAGAGTACTTTGGAATGAAAGAGATGAGTCATTGAAGTGAATTTTTCCCGTGGGTTATGAGATGGTAGAAGCATGTATCTACTGTCTTGTAAAAAACTTAACTCCTTTCCAGTGTCTGTTAATTTCATTGATTAGAGAGAATATTTTCCTTAAGTTCCAGTAACAGACTATATATAGATATCGCCCAGCAACTACTATCAACAATAGTAATATAATTTCTTTGCTAAGCCTTATCATTTTTGTAGAATATAACCTACCTATAAGAATACTCAATACAAAAACCAACAGAAAGACCAATTTTTAACATTTGTGACCAATTATACTGTCATCTTCTCTTTACTACTCCTAAGCAAGTAATTTATATTCCACCCACTTAAAAGAAGGGTTTATCAGCTCTGTACACCTCTGTACTCTTTTGTGCTTTCAACAGTCTAATGCTTCACTTTCCCCTGCATTTACCACTTTCTTTATGCTTTGTATTGTTTTTTTAAGCTTCTTTTTTTTATTTTTATTTTTTTTTAAGATTTTATTTATTTATTTATTTATTTATTTATTTATTTCTCCCCACCTCCTTGTTGTTTGCACTTGCTGTGTCTGCTCGTCTTCTTTGATTCTTTAGGAGGCACCATGGAACCAAACCCAGGATCTTCGATGCGGGAGGGAGGCACCTAATGGCTTAAGCCACCTCTGTTCCCTGCTGTGTTGTGTCTCTCGTTACATTTTTCCTATTGTGTCTCTTGTTGCATCAACTTGCCGTACCTGCCCTTCGTGCCAGCTTGCCGTCCTGCTCTTTCTCCTTTAGGAGACACTAGGAACCTCTGCTCCCTGCTTTGTTGTGTCTCTCATTATTTTTTTCCTCTTGTCTCTTGTTGTGTCATCTTGTTGCATCAGTTTGCCGCACCTGCCTGTCATACCAGCTCGCTGTCTTCTTTAGGAGGTACTGGGAACCGAACCACGGACCTTCCGTGTATTAGGCAGGAGCCCAATTGCTTGAGCCACATCTGCTTCCCTATTTTAATTTATCATCCTTTATCAGCCTATGGACAGTCTTTTACTAATTCATTAGTCATAATGCAAGGAGATGCAGTTTTTACTAACAAAAACATACTGAGCATCATCTGTGTCCATAATACTGTGCTAAGTAATCTGAGAGTCACAGAGTTATAAATAAGATGGTTTCTGTCCTTCAGGAGACTAGAGCCTCATGTGAAAGAGATTTTAATATTTTCTGAGCTTCCAAGTATGTTCATGGTAAGGTATTGTAGTACCATCCTCAAGGAGCTCACTAATGTATGTAAGTAACTATAGCACAAGGTAAAACAGTAGAATGTTATATTTTTAAAGAGTTCATATAAAATGATATGGAAGTTCTGAAGGGAAATTAAGCCATGGAGCTTAATTTTTTTTAAAGGTATGATTTACTTTGACCTGTTGAAATGGAAGAGTGAGGAAAGCCTCCCAAGAACAAAGTAAGCAAAGGCCCAGAGACAGTTATATGTCTATTCATGCATTCATTAAAGAAGTAGCCATTGAGCATCCATTAACTTGGGTTAGGTGCTATTCCAGGCTAAGCCCTGGGGATAGAGTGGTGAACAAGATAGACACAGCACCTAATTTACACTCTAAAAAGGAGTCAACCTCTAATTGACTCCAGATGAGCAGAATTAGCAGTTCTGGACAGTTCAGAGGAAGGAGAGAGTAGGCTTCTTGGGCTGGGTTATGAAGAGTGCTAAATATAGAACCTCTTCCCTGCTCTGTTTTTGTACATAAGCCAGTCTCACATATCTTTCATAATTCCTTATAGTGTTGTGCTTTTCAATACAGTAGCCACTAATCACATGTGCCTATTGAGCACTTGAAATGTGGCTAATCCAAATGTGCTGAGTATAAAATACATGCTGAGTTTTGAAGATTAAATACAAAAAAAGGGATGTAAAATATTTCAATAATTTTTAAATTGATTACATATTCAAATTATAATACTTTGGAAAAGTGTTAAATAAATATAATGCTAAACTTACTTTTTTACCTGTTTCTTTTTACTTTTTAAAGGTGGCTTCTACAAAATTTAAAATTCAATACATGGCTCTCATTTGCGGCTCACAATTTATTTATTGAACAGAGCTGCTATAGTGCCAGAGTGTGCTCTTTGTGTATACTTAGAAGAAAATGCTTCCTGTGAAAATATTAAAGATGTGCTAAGGCAATATGTGTGTAGAATACTCAGATAAAATCTGTATTTTTCCTGTTCTTTATTCTTTTGACCTTATTTACTCAGATATCTCTGCCCTTTCAACTTTATTAATGACCTGTGCCATAATTTTTATATATTTGCTTAACCACCTCATGGTTCAAAATTAAAAGAAACTCTAGGTGAGAGCAAAATAGTCTTCGTTTTCCTAATTTCAAAGAACTATTACCCTTTTGTCCCTGTGCTTTTAGCTACCTGTATATTTGTTTCTCCCTCAGCCTGTAAGATGACACTTTCCCTACCCAGTCTACTCAGTTCTTAACCCATCCTTCAAGACTTATCCTGTGACTACTGCACTGTGAAACATTCCCCAGCCCTTCAGTCAAGGTTAGGTCTTCCTCTTTACTGTTCCCAGTGCATCCTATTCTCACTTGTGATGTTTGATGAATGGACATACTGACCAGCAAACACTTTGAACTTAATTGAATTTACAACTGGAAGCAGGGTCATTGCGGCACTTACTCCTCAGACTAACAGAAAGTCAACAAGATAAATGAGTTCACTTTACTTCCTTACAAGACTTCTTGCCTCCTCATGACCAGAATTATAAGGTCATCTTGACTGTTCCATGAGGTCACATCTGTTCTGACTGGAGAGTTATTTGGGTGAAGGCTCAGATGAGAAAATGATGGCAGGCTGCAGCATCTGTTCATTGACTGGTTCTTCAGCAAACCACTTAACCTCTGCTTTACCATTCAGAAAATGAGGGTGACACTTGGCACATTGTTTTCCCAGGGCTATTTTTATGTTTAAGGAAGGATATTATAATATTAATAGTATGCAATAAGAAGTGACAACTCTGCCTCCATGCTGCGATTAAACTGTGTGCCTTTGTGTTTTGTTTTGTTTTGTTTTCCGTTCAGTAGACTTCTGTGAACAATTTGTCAAATGGACTCAAAATTAATGAAAACATAGGCTTATCTGCTTTTTTATATTTTTTTATGTTAATCTAAGCATATGCCAAGTTGCCCTCTGAATTCCTAAATGATTGTTTAATTTATTAGGCATCATTTGAAGATTGACTCCTTGCTAGTTGTATTAGAAGATATCACCAGTGTACTACTCATGTAATCTTACCTGTGTTTTTTAAGGGAAAATATTACTGTTCCTTTATTAATCAAGTTCATTGTTGATTGATGATAATCTATCAACATTATCATCAATATCTTGTGTCCATTATATTCATATATAGACCATATTTTCTAAATCTTTAAAGAAATCAGTTAAGTTCCTATCAAAGTAATGTGACCCAGTAGTACACACTGCCCCTCTGGGTGTCCATGAACTTAGGTACATGTGGATAACAAAAGAGCATGAGACTTGGAGGTGGAAATTGGGGGTTCAGGTCCTTGCCTATACAACTTGTTTATTTTATGACTTAAGCAAATCACTTATGGGAATAGTAACACCAAATCGTACCTTTTAGTATTAAATGAGAGAACCTATATAAAAAACTTCATAAACTGAAAAGTATCTTATGGCCAATAGACTTTTGCAATAAGGGTATACTTTGAGTGAAATCCTCCAATTATATATTGCATTGAATAAATGATAGGGGAGGAAAGATTCTTCTGACTTTAAATTATCAAGGGCAATTTGGATGAAAGATAGGAGACTCCTCCAAACACACTCTGGCTAAGTATGAGAGAAGATAACTCCAGTACTGGGGCTTTAAAAATAATGGGTCAGGGCAGGTTCTGAAAGCATTTTTAAATACCCCATGGGCCTGGATACTCAAGTAATAGGACTGTAGTACTAAAAGTTGAAAATAGGCCCAGGACTGGAGACAGACCAGAGACTAAAGATTTAGAGTTCTGACAATTTGGTACTATCTACTAAAATTTTTAATATCCATGTCCATGGCCCAGCATTTCCTCTTCATGGAATTTGCCATCCAGATACATTTATATACATATCCAAAAGTTACAGGCACAGGATTTTTTGCAGTATTATATGAATATTTGTCTGGACCCTCTAATTTGCAAAGAAAGAATCCCAGTTCAAGCTCACTTAAGAAAGAGAAAAAAATAATTTCTTGGCTCATAGGACTAAGAAGTCCAGAAGTATTCTTGCCTCAGGCCTTCTGGATTCAGGACCAACAATGTTCTTGGTCTTTAGGTATGTGTTATATTTGTCTGTCTCTCTGCTTTTCCCAGTTCCGTTTTCTCTGTGTTGACTTCATTCTCAGACTCGCTCCTGGCAGCATTAGGCTAAGCTATTTCCAGTTTAGCTGTCAGGGATTGGAGTGGGTTAAGAGTTCCTCCTCCCTTGTAGTTCCACAGAAGTTCAAGGGGTGACTCTGATTGTACCCACGTGGGTCAAGAACCCATTCCTAATGCAGTTCCCCAGGGCAGGGGATAGAATACTCTAATTAGCCTGTCCTGAGTCACACCTTGGGGTGTCAGTGGGAAACGAGTCAACCCTACTTGACCCACATGAAGTAACACTGAAGAAATGGCACTTTCCCACTGCAAAAGTAAGGTGTTATCAAAAGAACAGGGCAGAGGGGGCGAGGATCCAGGCCTGGCTAAAGCAACAGCTATTCACTGTATATCTATTTCTAATAGCAAATATATGGAAACAATCAAAAAGTCCTTCAGGAGGAGAAAGGTTAAACAAATATGATACATCATATGGTGGAATACTATGTAGTTAGTAAAATGAATGAGGTAAATCCATGTGCTGACAAGAAAAAATGTCTATTATATAGTATTAAATTTGAAAAGGAAGTTGCTGAACAGTAGTCTTAATATGATCATGTGTATGTGTGTTATTCCTTATGGTTGTGCTTACTTTTTCTTCATGTATTTCTTTACTGCTTTTTGTTTATTATTATGTTTGCTTAAAATGAGTATAGATCGCTCTTATAATGTAAAAAAAAAGTGGTGTCCCAGTTGGCCCCTATTCCAGACCAGAGACTGGGATCAGCAAGACCTGAGAACTGCAGAGAGATGTACATCTGATAGGAAATGTGAAAAGAAGGTATTCATGAAGCTGATATAAAAATAATAGGATCCAAGGGGGTGGGTAGAACAGATCAAGGTGCCTACTGACTTATATCCTAGAAGAGTAAAAAAGAATTGCTGGAAAAGTAAAATGTTAATCAAAAGGGCACATGGTTTGAAGAGGTGAGGTCAGAAACATGGAGAATTATTTTGGCAACCACACAAATGAAAGGGTTGAACAACAAAGGCAGAAACTTTAGCAGCTTAGGGAACAGTGTAATGCGTCTGAAGGTGAGAGATCTGGTTCTTTCACTTGGGAATCCTGTTACCTAGGGAAGGTCACGTCTCAGGGTCTCTATCTCATCTCTAAAATTAGGTTACCAGTGCTTTCTCTTTTTTTTACACAGGATGACCACTTAATTCCAAGTTAGATAGAACCAAAATAAAGAGTTTGTCTATAAATGGAAAGGGAAAAGGGTAGGTAGATGTCATCAGATTTCCTTTGCATATTAGACTACTTAGATAACTAATTTTGTTGGTCATTTAATTTATTTGAATGGGAATGTGCTGTTCTAGGAGAGAGAAAGACATTTATATTTTTTTATGTGTAGCTTTCCTTGTATTATTAACCAAAACCAATAGTTCTGCGTAGTTGTCTACCTCCATATAGCAACAGCAAGATAAAACTGTGGATATCATATACAATCATTATAGAAGAAAATAAACAGGAAGCGGGTGTGGCTCAGTGGATAGAGCCCCCATTTACCATATGGGAGGCCCGGGTTCGCGTCCCGAGGCCTCCTCGTGAGGGCACACCGGCCTGAGCGGTGCGGTGGGCTGATGCAGCAACCTCACGGCAGGAAGCTGGTGTGGCACAATGGATAGAGCATCCGTTTACCATATGAGAGGCCCCGGGTTCCCTTCCCTGCGCCTCCTTGTGAGGGCAGGCCGGCTCGCGCGGCACTGTGGGCTGATGCGGCAAGACCTCACAGCAAGGGGGAGATAAGCAGACACGGAGAAGACACGCAGCGAATGGACACAGCAGCACAAGCAGCAAGGGGGGAAATAAATAAATAAAATAAATAAATCTTAAAAAAAAATAAAATAAAATAAAATAAACAATTTTAATTTATTGGCTTGCCCAACAAATATCATTCCCATGAGATTCAAACAAGTACTACTCAGAAAAAATTGTTAACATCCCTGTACTTTTTCTTTGATAGACTATTTTGTAGAGGAACTAGCATTCCCTACACATTTAAAATATTGCGAATTTGTTTTGCTCTAGTGTGTGTGTGTGTGTGTGTGTGTGTTGTTTTAGCATTTTAAAGTAAGCGCTATGCATTCCAAACAGAAAATTCAAATGCCATTCTATTACTTATTCTGCCCTTATCTACCAAGTGCTTGGGCAAATGCAAGGTAATGGACATAACAAAATAATTAATACATGGTATTCACTGCCTTCAAATAGCCTCTAGTTAGTAGGGAAGACAGACACGTGGACAGAGACAATGTGATGGGAGTGGGGCAAGATTGTCAGGAAGGGCTTACTGTACCTTGCTAACCTCATTTTTTCTTCTCAATCTTTCTAATTGCTTGCTAGAACTTTGACTTTTTAGTTGTTATTCTTCAGGTGTGTGTTGAGAATCAGGCTCCTCTTCTTAGCTTTTGAGGCACCCTTTGAAATTCAGTATTCCAACTTTATAACTTAATCATAGTAACTTTAAGAAAAGTGGAAAAATTTCAGAGACCGAGTTTTTTAAGCTCATAAATGTACCAGTCCTGAACTGAGTCTTTTTCGGAAAAAAGAGAAAGGATTCCCTCCCTTCTCCCATGCACAATGAACTTTTTAAAAGGTTTTTATCCTAGATGCTGTCCACTACAAAACAAATTCATCCTCCTATCTTAGGCTTTCTTTCTGACTCCTTTGGATAAATAAAACTTTAAATCTGCTTTGGGGCTCAAGGCCTTGCTAATTGTGTATATGTAGTAGACAAGCTGTAAAGGTTAATTTCTTTGGCTCAGAAATGTGAGTTTATTCCTCTGCTTTTGCATCTTCTCACCTTCTCTTCCTCACCATACACATTTGAGCTCCTGTTAGCATATGTCTAGCAATTTTCCAGCTCTCAAAAGGCCTGTGAACCAGATTGTAAAACATTTTTCATTGGAGGGCAGACAAAATAATCCTGATTCTTTAATTCTGGGGCTAGTTGTTATTAAACCAGTGTTTTAGTAGATTCATATGTTGAACTGGTTCATATTATAAAGAGATATTTTTCAGAGTCAAGGATTCTGTTTGTTCCTTTAAAAATATGTGTTGAGATACTGTCTCATATCTTTGTAATAATGCAGTTTTTGTAGTTATTCTCTGAGTTTTAAAGGCTATGCTTTCATTTTCCCTTTCACTTCAATCTATGAAATATTGCCTACTTTACCTGTCTGTTCTTTCTCCTTTCTTCTTAAGTGGATTTGTTTAGTATTAGTAGTAGTAGTAGTAGTAGTATTGATGATAATGCCCCATTTATTATTAATTCCCTGATCTCTCACAAATACTACAGAACATTCAGTAGTTATGCTAAAAGCCACTACCATTGATGGGACCGAGAACAGAGTTTAATTTAGGAAGAAAAGCCATCCATTTTCTTAGAAATTGTTTTAAAAAGCAGAAAACTATAAATAAAATAACAGAAAAAGATTGCCAGGGGAATTATGTCCTTAAAGATTTTCTTCACCTCTGGCTTTAGAAGACAGTCATCACCAACATATATACTTATTTTTTACATTGAAAATACTAATGTAGATATTATTTTTAAATACAGATATTAACATAGATGTGAGATTTATTTGAATATGCTTCACAGTTAGATAATTTAGTTTTTTAGAAGAAAATGAAAGACTAATTAGGCAATAATATGATGAGATTACTAAAAGCTTCAAGGTGGTTCTATTTCAGTTCTCAACCTGATAGGCATTTAAAAATATCTCTTCTAAGAGTAGTTATTGTTCATAATTCATTATGGAATCTTTTTAGGTAGCATCTTAGATGATAAAGAAGCCATTATCCTTGATTTGGTTTGTTTAACCCAAGTTGTATTTATGACAGACTGAAAAT
>JAQZBX010103077.1:0-11099 GCA_029593785.1 Cabassous unicinctus | reverse complement strand
TGGCAAGAACAGTTTTGAGAAGCAGTCTTTGAGAAGCAGCTTTGATGTTGGAAAGAAGGCCCCAGGAGAAGAGAAGCAAGCCGTTCGCCTGATCGTCTACAGCTGACCTTGAGAAGGAAACAGGAGCTAAGCCCGGAGAGAAACGCAGCCCCGGGAAGAGAGGAACCCCAGAAGCCTGAACCCTGGCAGACGCCGGCAGCTGTCCTGCTCTAACACGTGGCAATGGACTGTGGTGAGAGAAGAAACATAACGCTTTATGGCCTGGTGTCTGTGGACTTATACCCCAAATAAATACCCTTTGTAAAGACCAACCCATTTTTGGTATTTCACATTAGCACCCCTTTGGCTGACTAATACATCTTCTTTATTGGTGTTTTCTGTATTTTTATCCTCTTCCTTTGGATGGGCCATCATTTCCTGTTTCTTTGTCTTGTACTCTTTTGTTGCACGTGTGTGTGTGTGTGTGTGTGTGTGTGTGTGTATTAGGAGGTACTGGGGAATGAACCTGGTACCTCGTACATGGGAAGCAGGTGCTCAAACCACTGAGCTACACCTGTTCCCTGTATATTTTAATATTTGAAAATGTTTACTCTGGGTTTCCTGGTTTTATAATGAGCTGGTGATGAGACAGAGATTTGCTTGAGCCTCAGCCCTCCTATCAGGAAAGTCTGCCCAAGGCAAATGCATTGTGCTGGGTTTTCCCTGTCTTACTGGGCATCTGTCTTGTCTGGGGCTTTTGCATGTTACTTGTTTTGGACTTCCCCAGTTTACAGGAGTTTGGTTGTCCCTTCTGTTTCCCAGGAGACACGCTTTCCTCTCCCAGGTATCTGAAACCAGCAGGCCTTTGTCCCAGACTGTCTACCTCTATAGTTTTTTACACTCATTTGTCTCAGGCTGCTTTTTCCTGGTGGGCAATATCTGGGAGGAGGGTCTCCCCAGGGAGGACTTTCCCAGTTTGATCTTTCCCAGCCAAAGCAGGGCCAGGGACCCACAAAGGGGCTGCAGACCAGCTCCAAAGAGCCCTGTGGAGGAGGTCAGGAAGGGCGCCCAGAACTTCTCCAATGGCTCCCCAAAGCTGAGCTTTCCTGGCCTGCCCAGTGATGGCAGCCTTCAGCCATCCTTTCTTCACAGCCTGAGGAGGCCCTGCACCTTTGCATCTCCATGGCCCCCTCCTCTGTCTGGGAGGGTTGAAACAATGGCTGCTGCTGCCTTTGTCCAGGATGGTTTGAAACAATAGCTGCCCTCAGAGTAGGACCCAGGAATCCAAATTTGCTAATCAAAAGCCATGATCAGATGGCTGGAGCTATCTTGTTTGCAGGGAGAGGGAAGAATAGGTGTAATATGGGGGCATTTTCAGGACATTGGATTTGTTCTGAATGACATTCCTATGATAGATACAAGCCATTGGATATTTTGTCATAACTTACAAAATTGTGTGGAACAGAGTGTAAACTACAGTGTAAACTGCAGTGCATGGTTAGTAGCAATGCTTCAATATGGGTTCATCAATTGTAACAAATGTACCACACTAATGAAGGATGTTGTTAATGGGGGGGAGGAGAGTGTGGGAGGAGGAGGGTGTGGGGCATATGGGAATCCCTTATATATTTTTTTTGTTTTGTTTTTTAAATATATTTTTTATTGAAGTATATGGAATCCCCTATATTTTTAATGTAACATTTATGTAATCGAAAGTTTCTTTAAAAATAAAAAAAATTAGTTAAAAAACAAAAAGCCATAATCAGTGATCAGCTGAGCCGACCCCTATTCTTGGGGAGAGGATTTTTAAGTCCCTTTCTGTCACCAGCCACTAGCCAGGGGTTGGACCCCATGGCAGCCAGCCATGAGAGTGGGTGATGGGTGCCAGTAGCTGCCACATGAACAGAGCAATTTACAGTTCTTTACTGTAATTTATCAGCCTCTTCCACTCTTCCTTGGATGCTGTAAAGAGTTCTTCTGGCCTCTGGAGTTTCAAAGTAGTGGTTTCAGACAGTTCCTGCCTGTTTAATGGTTGTTTTGGTGGAAGGACTGAGTCCTGGAGCTCCTACGAAGTTCTCTCCCACTTACTTTTTATTGCAAAGGCACGTTTACCTCTTGGTCTCTCCCACCAGACTGGCCACTGTTCTTCAGAAAGGGAGGTGAGCAGCTCAGATGTTGTACAGAATGATCCCCTGGGGTGTGGAAAGAAAACATTGTGATTATACTAAAAGCCATTGATTACACACTTTGGATAGACCATGTGGTCTGTGAATATATCTTAATAAGACTGCCTAATAAATAAATAAATAATTGTGCAAGAATAGCCAGAAATAGCCGCTGTGTACAGCAGGGGAAACAGAGAGAGATTGAGAGGTGAAGAATTTTCTTGTTTGTTTGTTTTTTGTTTATTATTATTATTATTGAAATAATGAAAATGCTCTATTAATGATTGAAGTGATGAATGCACAACTATGTGATTATACAAATACCATTGATTGTACACTTTGGATGAATTGTATGCTGTATTAATATGTATCAATAAAGTTAATTTGTTAAAAAACACATTAAAATTTCTGTTTCCATTTATTGTCATCTCATTCTTTTACCTTTTGGTGCATGTGTTGTAATGTTGATGTAAGGAGGTACTTATATAACTGGGGGGACTCAAAACCTTACTGCTGCCGAGATGGATAACCAGAAAAGTGTGGCGCCCTGTGGCATGGACTGTGAGTCCTCTGAGGCTGGGGACAGTATGCCTTCGTTTTTGTTTTATGCTGCTTTTTTTTTTTTTACCGGGAGGTCCCAGGGATCGAACCCAGGTCCCTCCATATGGGAGACGGACACTCAACCATTTGAGCCACATCCGTCCCCTATGCTGATTTTTATTGCAATTTAACATACGTACAGAAAGGAGCACACATCATCAGTATTAAAGTGATGAATTTTCATCTGTGAAATCAGTAGCCCGATTGAGAAACAAACACCCCAGCACCACAGACGCCTGTCATGCCCCTTCCCGGTCACTGCCCTCCCCCAGGAGGCCACTTGCCCGACGTAACAGCATCAACCAGCTCCCCCCCTTTGTGGCTTCCAGAAACGCCACGGAACTCCATGAACCTGAATCACACGGCAGGCCTGCTTCTGAGGCTGGCTTCTTTCCCTCATCAGCACGTTTGCGTGTAGATGTAGGTCCTTCACTTGCTTCGCTGTGAACCCTCCATTGCAGGAACACACCACGATTTGCTTCTCTTTCCTGCTGCTGATGGCTGTTTGGGTCATGCCCAGCCTGCGGCCCGTGACGAGTGTGGACATGCCTTTTGGTGGACGTGTGCAGGCATTTCTGTTGGGCACAGGCCTGTGAGTGGCTTTTCTGGGTCTGCTTCGGCAGATACTGGCAGACAGTTTTCTGACGCGGTACCTCTTAGCCGTTCTCCACACTCAGCTCCAAACACGGGGCTTGGTACATTCGGAGCAGGTGTGCCCTGGATGAACGTCTGGAGGTGAAGCAGCAGGAGGGCAAGGAACTAGAAAGGGCACGGCATGGTGGCAGGGCCAGCACAGCTCTGTGGAGAAGAACGTTACAGGGAAGTGAACTGTTACATTGAAGATGGTGTGAACCAGTGATTGGAATAGAGAATGTCAGAGCTGGAAGGAACCAGTGCCAGCTAGGAGTTAGTAAAGACGGGCAAGTGCACTTTTCCAGGATGCCCTGAGTGTTTGCAGATCTGGGTACATCTTAGCTTTGTAGGTCCAGACTCGATTTTACTGCTTACCCAGCTCACGTTCAATCTTGTTATGTCAGGTGGCAGTTCATTTACAAAAGGAATTTGTAAATAGAAACACACTCACTGGGCACCTCCTTATCTGAGCAGAGTAATGGGCTTGGGAACCTGCCTTTGGCATAAGTGACATTTCACTTGGCTGGGCCAGATCCTAGAGAAACTTTTCCCAAAGTGTGTCCCATGGAACCTATGTCTTCAGAGCTGCTTTTTCTGGAAAAGAGTTCTACATCCAGCAAACCTGGGAAACACAGGTTCTCTCCTCTTGTCACAGAAGGTCACAATGCACATTAGCATCAAAAGCTCTGCCAAGTCCTACTGTAAAAAAAAAAAAAATCTGTTATCCTCTTTGTGCTCACTGTTCCCAAACTTGACCAACAGAACCCCTGCCAATTAAATTCTTTTATTCTTCTTGTATATAACAGATACTTAGTTCAGCAGAATGCCAGAAAACCCTTGGAAGACGTCAATCTAAAGGAATGCCTTCGTTCCACTCTCTAATACGGTGCTTTTCAGACTGCATTTTTTAATGGATATTAATGAAATAAATTTGGTGATTCAAGGCCACCATTAATTTTTTTTTATTCTGGTAACATATATACAACCTAAAATTTCCCATTTTAACCACTTTCAAGTATACAGTTCAGTGGTGTTAATTACAGTCAGAGTGTTGTGCTACCATCCCGCCATCTAGTACCAAAACTTTTCTGTTACTGGAAGCAGAAGTTCTGTACCCATTAAGCATTCACTCGCCATTCTCCAACTGTACCCCTGCCTCTGGTGACCTGTAACCCAATTTCTGACTATGAATTTGCATATCCCAATTACTTCATATCAGTGAAATCATACGTTTGTCCTTTTGTGTCTGCCTTATTTCACTCGACAGGATGTCTTCAAGGTTCATCCATGTTTTCTCATGTATCAGAGCTTCCTTCCTTGCTATGGCTGAACAATATTCCAGTGTATGTATGCCTGCACCACATTTTGTTGATCCATTCATCTGTTGGCCGACACTTGGGTTGCTTCCACCTTTTGGCAATTGTGAGTAATGCTGCTATGAACATCAGTGTACAGATATCTGTTCAAGTCCCTGCTTTCAATTCTTTTCTACTATTAAAATTTAAATGAATAGAATAGAAAATATCAGAGTTCATCATATGTAGTAATAGTCTATAAAACTTTTGTTACATGTATCTATATATACACGTGCATATGCATATATATAGATGCTTGTATAAAGGGATACAGCATAAAGTGCACATCTTATGTGAGTCGTAGTCAGAAAAGAAGACTCTAAAGACCACAGTGACCCTCACGTCTACAGTCAAGTGATTTTTGACAAGGGTGTTAAGCCCACCCAGCTGGACCAGGACAGTCTATTCAACAAATGGTGCCGGGAGAACTGGATAGCCATATCCAAAAAAAAAGAAAGAAGACCCCTACCTCACACCTTATACAAAAATTAACTCAAAATGGATCAAGGACCTAAATATAAAAGTGACACCATAAAACTCCTAGAAGAAAATGTAGGAAAACATCTTCAAGATCTTGTGGTAGGCGGTAGTTTCTTAAACCTTACACTGAAAGCATGAGCAACAAAAGAAAAAAAAAATAGATAAATGGGACCTCCTAAAAATTAAACACTTTTGCACCTCAAAGGACTTTGTCAAAAGGGTGAAAAGGCAGCCGACTCAATGGGAGAAAATATTTGGCAATCACATCTGATAAGGGTTTAATATCCATGATATATAAAGAGATCATATAACTCAACAATAAAAAGACAAACTACCTGATTAAAAACTGGGCAAAAGACTTGAAAAGACAATTGTCCAAAGAGTAATACAAATGGTGAAGAAACACATGAAAAAATGTCAACATCACTAGTGATTAGGGAAATGCAAATCAAAACTACAATGAGATATCATTTCACACCTATCAGAATGGCCACTATTAAAAAGTCGGAAAACTATAAATGTTGGAGTGGCTGTGGAGAGATAGGAACACTTCTTCACTGTTGGTGGGAATGCAGAATGGTACAGCCACTGTGGAGGACTGTTTGGCAGTTCCTAAAGAAGTTGAATATAGACTTGCCATGGGACCTGGCAATACCAAAGCAATAACATCATTGAAGAACTGAAAGCAGTGACACAAACAGACATCTGCACACCGATGTTCATAGTGGTGCTATTCACCATTGCCAAAAGATGGAAACAACCCAAGTGTCCATCAACTGATGAATGGACAAACTGTGGTGTATACACATGATGGAATATTATTCAGCTGTAAGAAGAAATGAAGTCGTGAAGCATATGACAACATGGATGAACCTGGAGGACACTATGTTGAGTGAATCAAGCGAGACACAAAAGGACAAATACTGTAGGATTGCGCTGTTATGAACTAAATATATTATGTAAACTCATGGAATTACTAATTAGAATATAGATCACCAGAAAATAGAGTGAGGGTAAAGAATGGAAAGCTGAGGGTTTAATCCGTGCAGAATTGGTTAAAAAGTTGTTTGTAAATCTTTGGAAGTGAATAGAAATGGTGAGAGCACATCCTGCTGTTTGTGACTAGCAGAGCTATTATATGGGTGTGACAGTGGTTGAATGGGAAAGTCTAAGGACATTTATATCACTAGAAAGCAAGCTAAAAAATGTAACATGGGACTGTATAACAGTGAAACCGCATGTAAAATATGAATATGGGTGATATTGCATATCTGAGACTTTTTTCAAAATATAAATACAAATAAACTAGAGAGAAGGAAAAAGAATAGCAACTATGTACGGCAGGGGAAGCAGAGAGAGATTGAGAGGTAATGATTTTGTTTTTTGTTTTTTAGTATTATTATTATTACTGGAATGATGAAAATGCTCTAAAAATGGTTGAAGTGATGAATGCACAACTATGTAATTACACTGAATACCACTGACTGCACACTTTGGATGGATTTATGCTTTGTTAATATGCATCAATAAAATTGATTTGTTAAAATAAAAAAAACCACATTACCTCCCTAGATGTCTGGATAAGATCCTGAAAAGTTGGTACTGCACGGCCCCCGCCCCACCCCCAGCCCTCAAAATCTCTGTCCTATGCACAAACAAGCTGCAGGTTTCTGTACTGCATCCTGTTCCCAGTTCCTGTCTTACCAGTGTCTTCCTTTTTGTCTCACGCTCTAACAGACAGACTTGGGTTTGCTGAACTACGCACTGGCTGTCTGACTTCAGACAAGTCACTTCAGCTCCCAGTTCTCAGTTTCCTCATCTGTAAAATGGTGATGGTAAAGCTTCCGTCCTGGGATTGTTTGTGGTGATTAAATGAAAGACCCTATGGGAACCATCTGGAGCACGAGGACCCAGTAAACAGCTTCCCTTCCACCTGCTCCTCTCACACACGCAGTCTAAGGGGACCTGGGGGCACCAGACGCCCTCCAATCATCCCGCAGCAGGTCCTCCTGGGAAGAGACCCGCTTCAGCCCATCTCATGATGAGCCAGTCTTGTAGGGAAATTTTCAGCCCAGTCCCCGGACGCTCTCAAGGCTGACTCTGTCCCCACTGCCACCCCTTCCCACTGGCTCTTAAGAACCCTGAGGCCCACACATTTGGCTGCTGAGGGACACGGGTGCTCAAGGAGGTGGAGGGGCTGGTCAAAGGCCACCTAGCTCTTAACAGGGGGGCAGCCCCTGCTCCAGGGCTCCGAGCCCCGGGGCCAGGACTCTCCCCATGCCTTTCCCAGAGCAGCCAGGCAGGCAGGCCTTTGGGTCCTGTCCTCACCGTGCCAGTCAGCGGCCCACGGTGACCAGGGGACGCGGCAGCACTGTAGGCGCGTCCATAGCAGAGGGTTTGGCCCGGGCCCCTGACTCCAGTGACTTAAACAGCGACTCACTCTGAAGAGGAAAGCTGTTCACTGCTGATGACCTTAGGTGGTCACCGGGTTTCCCTCCCGTGCTCCCTTCCAGGCCTCCGTGGGGACGGAGCCCGAGCAGGGCCGCAGGCGTGGTGGACAAGGAGACCTGTCCTTCCAGGCTTTGCAGGGAGGGCGGCAGTTTCGGTGGCAGCGACCCTTAGGGGGAGCCCCGAGGACGCGCGCCCAGGGCCGGGACCCGCCGGGCGCAGAGCCCGGGCCGCGCCCCTCGCCCGTCGCCCCCGGCCTCGGCGCCGCACACGCGGGGCGGGCGGGGTCCTGCGTCCGCGCACCTGGGCCTGTGCCGCCCGCGCGCTGCCAGAGCCCGGGGCGGCCTCTTCTTGTGAAAGGGGATCCCCGCCGCCGGGAGTGGAGGGGCCGCCCGCAGAGCCGAGGTCCGCGCCGGCGACGCCCCGGGGTGCGCGCGGGGCCACGTGTCCGCGGGGAGCCTGTGGACCTGCGGTCCCGGAAACCCGAGCCGGGCGTGCCGAGCAGCCGCGAGCCGGGGCCGGCGGGGGCGTCCAGCCGCGGGGACATGGTAGGCGCACAGGTGCGGGGGCGGCGCGCGGGCTCTGGCTGCGGGGCGGGCGCCGCCTCCCGGGGCGCGAGTGGTTCCCCGAGAGTCGCTGGGGCGGGCGCGACCTCCCGTCTCTGCCCCGAGGGCCCGGGCGGCCAGCTCGGCCGCGTCCTCCGCGGGAAGGTCGGTGCTGAGGGGCTGTGCCCGCCCACCAGCCCCCGGCGAGCCGCGACCCCCTCGCCGCGCTACGCCCGCCTCGGCCCGCGGGCGGGGGGCGGCGCGGGGGCTGCGCGGGCCTCAGGCGGCGGGGGGCGTGGGACGCCTTGGAAGCCGTGCTATCTTCTGTCACTTAGCCGTGTTTTCCTATTAAAAACAGCCCCTCACATGCATCACCCAGAGTGCAGTGGACGCGGGTGGGGACCCTCTGCGGGCCCCCTGCTCGCAGCGCCCCCCTCCCTCGGCCTCCCGGGCGGGAGCGCATCCCTGGGGGCTGCCCGGCAGGTGCGGCCGCGCTGGCTGGCCCCGGAGGTCTTAGGTGAAGCCGGGTCCTGGGACGTCACTCTCCCATCGGTAAACCTCACAGACACCCACAAACAGAAAGAGAACCCCCGGTGGCTTAGCTGAAGCACGCGGGTAACCCCAGGAAAGGGGCTTCCTTCCGGATGGTGGCAGACGGAGGCCTCCCTGCAGCCCCCGCCCCGCGCCCGCAGCTCACCTGCCGCTCACCTGCCGCTCACCTGCCCTGCCTGCCGCCGCTTAGCTGAGCTGAGCTCTGAGGAACTCCCATGAGCACCCACCACCCAGGCCCACGGAGGGCCAGGAGTCTCGAAGAGCACCTGCAGTCTTCCCGGGAGGCGTGGGGTCTCTGTGAGAACAGCTTGCGCGTGCACGGGACACCCGGGCTGAGGGCAGCTCACTGGGAGCGGGGGCTCCGGAAAGGTACACGTGAGGTTGTTACCTTCTTTACCTTCTCCTTAACACCCTCCCCTAATCCTCATAGCTTTTCCTTCAAAGCTGCTAAACAGAAAGAAAGAATGGAATCTTAAGGTTGAAGAAGGGGAGTGGCAGGTGGTACTGAATTGGAAACTGAAAATTCCCTGTTTTGGCACAAGAAGAGAGTGGGGGCCAAGGCCATCTGCACGGGGCGTTGCCGGTGGGCAGGGGTCTCCTGGCTTTAAGGGCGTTTATGGCAGAGCCGCTCCAGTCTCCTGGAGGAGAACGCATCTGCCTTCAGCTTGGGTTTTCGGCTCCTCTGCCAGGTGAGCTTCCTGTTTCCGTGAGCAGGCGCAGCCTCCTGGCTTCACATTCCGGATTCCAGCTTGTGCTAGAAGATGACTCGAGTCAGGCTTTCCCTGTGCCAGGGCCTGCTTGCTGGAACGAGGGCCCACTGGGCGACCGGTCAGTGAAACGGCCTTGCAGAGCTGAAGGGCCACCTTTGCTTCTCCTTCCCTATGGAGGGCCCTGCAGCCCCCAGACCTGGAGGTCCTGGGGCAGCCTGGCAGGGTGGAAGGAGCATGGGAGGTGGCAGAGAGCCCAGTCCTTTGGGGGCTTCCGTTTCTTCCTCTGTAAAATGAGGTGCCACTTAGCTCCACAAGTCAGTGTTGTGTGAATAATTCTGAGGTTGGCCCCCAGTCCCGGTGCTGGCCTCTCCTCAACATGGACCACCAAAAGGGTGTGAGGAAGAAGTTCTCGGCCCTGCTGCACCCCAGACCCAATCCAGGCTGGGAACTGGGACAAGGGCTTTTGAGGCTCCGGGGGGGTCCCAGCGTGCAGCCAGGGCCGAGAACCATGTGGCTAGAGGCCGAGGGACGGGGGGAGGCTGGGGCTCCAAGTGCACTCCCCAGGCTACCCCACACCTGCAGAACCTTCATTCCCGAAGGCAGGTGCCAAATAGGAGGCTTGGGTGAAATTAGCTTAGGAAATAATGCCGCTAGATGCCCCCGTTGGAGGGTCCTTCCACAGAGGACTCTCTTTTAGTTCCTCTAACTGAGGTGTAAACTCTCCAAACTTGTGTGGATATGGCATCCTTTTATCCAGTAATTCCTTATGAAGGCCATGATATTGCTGATCCCTGGGTTGGAAATATAAAGCGAAAAGCCTGCAGTCCCATGTGTCTTGTTGAAAAAGTGGACGCTGAGCTACAGGCCCCTTTGGTCGTGCTGAGGAGGGGAGTGTGCAGGGACTGCTGTGCACGTCCCTAAGTTGGACCTCCACCTGCCACCGCCTTCCCTGGAGCAGCAGCGGGAGGCTGGCTGCGCCCATAGCTCCGTGCTGCTCGGGAAGAAACATTGGTGGGAGAAGTTAGGACTATTACTGCCAACTTAAGGGAAAAAAAGATTTCCTCCTGACTCTTGGGGGGACACAGACGTGTGTATATGTGTACGTGTGGATACACATACGTTAAAAACAGCCGCTTCTGCAGGCAGCCTAACGATCATTTTGGTGCATTTCCTACTCTCTCTGAGTCTTACTTTAAAGAGTTGAGACTCTACCAAACGTGCAGTTTGCTGTCTGATTTGTTTTCACATCACTTTTTATCAATGAGCATGTTGCTATGTCTGAGTCTCCGAATGCCTTCACAACCGTTCTGTTAAGGCACAGTAGTGGTCGCTTCCCTGTTTGTGGACATTTAAGTTGTTTCCCGCCTGGGGCTGCTGTGGATGGCAGGTGGCCAGCTTCTGGCTATCCGTGGAATTGGGTTGAGTGTCCAGCTCAGTGGAAAGCAGACACACTCACAAGAACACATGGCTTCAGTCTCCTCCCCCACCGCGTTCTGCTGCGGCGCCCACTCCTGCGTTCTGCCTTCACCTGCAGGTCTGCCTCCAGGCAGGCAGGGGGTGGTGAGGGGCTTCCAGGAGAGCTTACGGAGGACGGCCAGTCCTCCTCGGAAGAACCGGAACCGAGAGCTGAGA
>JAQZBX010103076.1:0-11085 GCA_029593785.1 Cabassous unicinctus | reverse complement strand
TACCTGCAGGAGGGTCGACGGGCACACTCGGCCTCAGGTAGGAAAGATGCCACGGGAGCACAGCAGAACCCTACGACCAAGGTCAGAGGTGAACTGCCTGTGGGACAGGCTGAGAGAGGCCTTCAGACCAACAAGAACTTGGTGTTAGGTACTGAGTCATCAGGCATGGCTGCCCAGAGGATTATTTAGTCGCATCAGTCACGAGGGAGGTTCTGCTCCAATCAAGACAGGCTTTGTTTACTCTGTGAAGACCACGGAGTCCACCTGAGAGCCGTGATGGTGGGAGGCGTCCCCCTGGAAGGAGCTGCGCAGGCGTCCAGAAGCTCCGTGCTTCATGCCACCAGGGAGCTGCTTGTGGACTTGCTCACTCCACAGCAGACCCAGGAGGAACCGGGAAGAAAGCAGGTTCTGCTCACCACGAAAGGGTCCTTTCCAAACACTGAACGGCCGCCTCACACAGGCTCCAGGACAAGCCAGGTGACCATTTGATGGACGGTCCCAATACCAGTGAGGGCTGGGCTGGGTGGTTTTGGGGGTCCTTCCCAAGAACTAGTGGAGTCTGAGATCTACTTTTGCCTTATAGACGAGGCAGAGGATAGTTACTTCAGAGCCACAAAGAAAACTGCACAGCAGACTGTACCCTTCCCTGATGAAGCCACAGCCCTAGATTCACGAGGCTGCAAGAGCACAGTGAGCAGATCTGAGTGACCTCCGTGCGGTGGACCCTTCAGCAGGATGCAATCGCCCTGCCTGTTAAGTGCTAACAGCACAGGGGCCAAGGATCTAGAGTCAAAGAACACCGCCTCTGTCCCGGACCTGATGATAATTTAGAGCCACGTTTTTCTAATGGCTTCTTGCCAATGGCTTTCCCGTAATTGGTTAACTTCCCAGCTGCGGCACTGGCGAGCCAGAGCCCAGTAAACCAGTTTTCAGGAACAGGGTAAGTCTTTTAGAAGCTAGATTATCCAGGCTACTGGATAACTTGGGTTTAAAAGCCTGGTATACCTTCAAACTGGCATCTCTGTGATTCCCGGACTAGATTCCGCTGGACAGACCAACGCCTTCTGCCTTCCTTCCTGCTCTCTTTGGGGAAGGATCCTGGCACGCGGCTCTGCCGGGGAAGCCACCGAAAGGCACCGCGGCCCCCGAACACAGGGCCTGGGCTGCCTCACACATCTCTCCCCAGATGGAGTCAGCAGAAATTTCCCGATAAAGGCTGAGGAATTGGCCCACTCCTTCTCTTGCTCATTGCAAGACATGTATCTAAGTATTGAACCAAGAAATTGAAAACAGGAGAGGAACTTCCTGACTCAAGCGTATGCCTGCCAGGGTGGAAGAATGCCGTGTGGAGGCTCCAAATTTCTAGCTATTTGCATCCTTCTTAGTATCTACAGCTAGAAGACATCCACTGGGATCGTTTCAAAAAGCACCTTCATGACTTCCCGTGCCACATACCGTACACAAGAAAGGCAATTCCTGCTGACAGCAGTGAGCCATGCCAACATCTCTGAAACCAGGAGGTATCAGGGCCACTGTGGCCTTCGTGGGCCCCTTCCTCCATAAAAAATATTTAAAATTATGTTTATGAATGCATTGATACAAAGAGGAACATATTAATATTATATATGAAAACACTTTCTTGGGCATAAAAATTATATTTTCCTTATGATTTTAGGAGAAACTGTAACATTTTTGTGGGTCCCCACAAGGACCGTGGGCCCTGGATACGATATGCGTGAGGAGGGGTGAGGATGTGGAGGGAGTAAAAGCCAGAACCATCTACTGACAAACTCTAATATGGAAACGTTTAGCAGTCACCTAAGAGGTGAGAAGACAAATCCAACCCAGGCAGTGGCTCACCCGTGACGGCCGCGCGATCCACGCCTGCAGGGGAGCCGATCTGAGACCCCTGCTGCGGTGAATCTCGGGACACGCGCACACGGGAGAGGCCCGCGAGGGCTGCCGCCTGCTCGGCGTGCTGTCCAGTGAAAGGCTCTGCAGATAGTGGCCGCAGCCAGGAACCGGCACAGGACGCTTTTGTCAGAAAATCACCTTTTTACGGAAAGCAGCACACTTTGTTCTCCAGGGTTCACTGGGCTTAAGGCGTGCACACAAAAAGCCTCAGGTAACTACAAGTTACGACGATAATACCTTTTTTGACAGATCACGACAGGTGGCCGCGCACGACTCTGCCCTTTAGTTTTGCAGCACAGTGCCAGGTACTGGACAGACTGACGGGCACAAACAAGTTGAACAAGTTTCCCAGCCAGGCTCCAGCAGCCCGGCCGGAACAGGCTGGAGAGTGGACTCTGGACGCCGGCAGCCTCCACGGCCTGGCTCGGGGCTCTCAGTGTGCCGGTCACTCGATGCCCGCGGCGGAGGCACCGCGTCACTGGGTTGTCTTGGCGCTGTCTTCCCTGAAGAACAGGGCCGGGGGCAAGGGGACAAGGCGCCTTCCAGGACCAACGACCTTCTCATGGGCCACCACGGGGAACGGGAGCCGTGCCTCAGTCACCCCTCAGCTTACAGACCTCTGGGTCTCACCTCACTCAGAGGCGGAGGACTCGAACATCTTCCTGGGGACTGAGGTGGGCCACCCACGTACCAGACACCGGAGATCCAAAGGCTCCCGCGGCAGGGCTTCATCCCGAACCTGCTGGCGTCCCAGGCGGCTGCCGTGCTGCTGCGCCGGGGGCATCTGCGCAGATGCATTGCTATCGCCGGCCTCTGGCCCACCTGAAACGCAGGGACGCTCAGCCGCCAGCATGTCCAAGTGTGAACTTGCTAAGGCATGGAGAGAGTGCCTGGAATAAGGAGAGCCATCTTCATAGCTGGGTGGATCAGAAACTCAACAGTAAGGAATAGAGGAAGCTCAGAACTGCAGGAAGCAACTGCGAGCACTGAACTTTGAGTTTGATCTTGTGTTCACATCACCCTTGACCGGTCCATCTGCACAGCCTGGCTGATTCTGGCTTGGTCAGGAATGGGTTCCCACGGAAAGCTCCTGGCTTCTAAGTGAGTGTCACTGTGAAACCCTGATTGGTCTCAATAGGGAGAAAATGGCTTTGAATCTTGGTGAAGAACACGTAGGCTCTGGAGAAGAGGCTACAATGTGCTCCACCTCCTATTGGTGGGTCTCATCCCTGCTACCATGAAGTCTACAACGACTGAGGCATAAAGTGTGTGACGTGCCTGTGGACCAGCTGCCATGATCGGAGCACTTAAAGGATGTTCTGGAGATACTCCTTCCCTACTGGAATGAAAGGATTGCTCCTGAAGTATCAAGTGGCCAAACCATTCTGCTGTCTGCTCATGGAAGTAGCAGAAAGGCACTCCTGACACACTGGAGGGCATTGTCAATGTACCCTTCCTACTGGTGTTCCCATTCTCCTGGAACTGGATGAAACCTGTGTGCTGTTGGACTCACCAGCTCCCGGGTAACCAAGAGGCTCTCCAAGCAGCCACTAAGAAGGAGAGGCTCAAGGAAAAGTGAAGCAAGCTGGAAAATAAAGTCTTTCCCAAGTGCAAGCTTGGAATAGCTGCAAAAGGAGCAGCATGCTGCTGATCTCTTGCTTTCTCTCTTTAAAATGAATTTGCTTTTCCAGAGGTAGACTATAAGGTAAAGTTTGCATAGGTAACTTATCTCGAGCTGGATAATTTTAGCATGCCTGACTGCTTTTGTCATAGCCTTATGAGTCAGCTCTTCTGCTGGCCCAGCTTGAATTAGTAACCACTGGGGCTTGATCAAGGTCATAAGCTTCTGAGATGGGAGAGTAAAAAGTGGAGGTGAAGTTTAGCTGTTTATCATTCAATAAACCACTGAGTCACCATGGCCAGGCACTATTCCAACACTGAGGTCACAGCAGTGAACAAAAGAGAAAAGCCCTGTAGTTGCATTGCCCCTCAGTCACTAAGGAGCTCACTCTTATATTTACTGAGGTTTTCTGAGAAGATAGTGAGAGATTAGATAATGCACCATACTTAAGCATTTATTACTAGCCAGTTCCCTCTAGGAAAAGTGCTTGATGGTTAAGACCAGAGGGCCGTGAAATGGGAAGTCATGGGCAGGCGCCTCTAAGAAACCAGACACCAGAGATAACAACAAGACCCAACTTGTCTCTCCTTTGTTCAGCGTTGGTTAGAGTTCCTCTTGGCACTGGAATAGACAGCCACAGCTGCTTATGTTCTCTTTTGTTTCGTTTTTGTTTTATGAGTTTCAATTTCTGGAGTACTTAGTATTGATTTAGAAGTAAAGTTCTATGACTGAAAGTGAAAAAAAAAAGAACCCCCTTGCCTTATCAAGAAGTTGGCAGCATACTGAAAAAGTTAATTATCATAAATAGATCATTTCAAGGTAGCACGGGAAATGCTCTAGTGGCAATGCAGAGGGTGCTGCTGAATCTTGAGAATCCCGGGGTGGGAGTGGGGAGACTTCCTGGAGGAGAGGATAGCTCAACAGAGTCTCAGAGAAAGGAGAGAAGTCAACTGTAGACCACCGCAGGCCTCTCAAGGAGCCCCTCGAGGACGCAAGGCTGGGGCATGGCAGGCTGCGGGGACCCTGCACGTGAAGACGCAGGGAGTGGAGCGCTTGCCCAAGGGGAGGCGTCTGTTCAGCTGTCTGAGCAAGTGGTCCCAGCACGCAGGGCGGACTTCAGGGGGCACGTGGCAGAGGGAGACCAGTAAGGAGGGAGCGCTGGCGAGGAGAACCAGGGAACAGGTGGCGAGGAGGAAGGGAGCGGCACACGCACTGTTCGGGATGTAAAGTCCACAGAGCTGCCTTGTGGAAGTCGGGTGAGGGAGGGTGACGGATGGCGAAGGATGGCCCAGGGCATCTGACCTGGATGAGGGGCATTGCTCGAGGGCGCCATTCCTGCGGGGGACACGCAGGAGGGAGAGGTGGTGTGGAAAGCGCCATGGCTCGCTTGCGACTGTGCTGAGCCTAAGGGGGCTGAGAGCCACGTAGCAGCCACGGGCAGGTGACGACAAAGCTGGGGAAGGGTCCCCGGGTCCAGGTACAGGGAACTCTTTGGTGGCTGACAGGACATCTGGAGAGTGGCCAGGACCCTGGGATCACGAGCTTCCAGGGGCAGCAGGCAGAGGGGATGGCCAAGGAGGAAGGGAGAGAGCCAGGAGAGACGAAGAAGGGGGAGAAAGTATCAGGAAGGAGGGAACGCCAAGAAGCTCCAAAATCCCAGCTGAAAAACACCTCCTGGATCTGACTGTCTGGAGACCACTGGAGACTCCTTCCAGGTCACATAACTTGAGGCAGAATTGGAACAGAAAATCTCTGGTTCTTAATTAGTCATATTTAAACTCCAGTAGTAACGTGTCATTTCTACACAAACTCACACCCCGTCCTCTCCTCACGCGACTTGTTCCGTTTCTGTTAGACGCTTCTATACAGGTATCGAGACTCGAATTTAGAAGCACTGTTAGTTCTTGATTGCTGACAAACTCGGTGGCTTGAGTGCCACCTATTTATCCCTTAGGCTGGAAGCCGCACGGCATGGAAGGGCGTCACAGGCGGAAATCCAATTGCTGGGTGGCTCGGGTCCTCTTGCAAGCCCCGTCCACTTGCTTCCTTGTGGCGTCGGGCTGGGGCCGTCTCCTTGCAGCCAGGTCTCCTCCTGCATTGCCTCATGGTGGTCCATCTTCACAGTCAGCAGTGCAGGAGCTGAGCCTCTCTCGTAACTCAAACCTCTTTCACTAGGAACAGCCTGGCCCCCGGGATCATCTCCTTAATTAAGAGCAATTCATTCAGGACCAAAACTACTTCACAGAGTCTGCCCACAGCAACACCTAGCTCAGCGCCCGGTGGAGCCCTTGCCGGGAGTTGTGCTGCCACAGGCTGGACGTGTTGCCCATCAGCAGGCATCGCCGCACAAACGAAGGAGTCAGACATCACAGCCGACAAGAACCCCCCGTTTTATTAAAAGCAGTGGTGCGTGGCGGTTAAGATTCATTCCCTAGGGACTGACCACCAGGGAGCAGTATCTTCTCTACCCAGAACCCAGAAGGGCGAGGTCTGGGGATGTGGACACCGTCCGTGTTAGAATCCAATCCAGGATAACCTTTCTGCAAGGACACGGAATCAAAAAACCTAAAAATACCCGATTTTACCATCAGTTCCACTTTCAGCACTGCAACACAAGGTAACAATCAGAAGTGTGCCGAAGGATTTATATATAACTATGTGCACCTCAGAGCTTTTTATAATAGCAAAAAATTAGCAACAATCTAATTATCTCACATGAATAGGAGACTGGTCAAAGTTATTTTATGTAGGTATAACAGAACATGGTAAGATTTTTAAAAATCATGATGTAGAAAAGTTATTTAATGACAGAAAATATTCCCAACAGCCTTGAAGTAAAGTAGCCAGATTATAAAATGGCTCTAATTTGTGTTTATCTAGATCTGTAGACTGTCTCCTCAAGTACCTTGGAATTACAGGTGTTCTGTGGTTTTCATATTTGTATGTTAAATATATAATAAAATTTAATCAGAAAAAAATACACTAAATAAAAATATGAAAGAACTTCCCTATCACAGTGACCCAAGCACAGGCATACTTGGAACTTTCGTATTTGTTCCCCAGAACACCCCAGATTTAAGTTAATGGTTGTTCATCAATACTGGGCTAAATGCTCCTGCAGACGACAGCTCTGAGTCTGGGCTTCCTAGAAAAACACGTTTTCCCAGCACGTCAGTGACGGGAGCCTCTGGACCATGCCGGAGTCCTGCTGCAGGACCATCTTGGAAGGACTTGGTGGAGCACTGGGGTGGGCCATTGGCTGCTGAAGGGGAAGCATCTCAGGCAGGACCATCTCGGAAGGACTTGGTGGAGCACTGGGGTGGGCCATTGGCTGCTGAAGGGGAAGCATCTCATCCAAGGCTTGCCTGTTACTGTCTGGAAACTGGAGAAGGCTGCAGCCAAAACGTAGCAATGAGATTCCAAGGAGGGTCCCAAATGTGGGGCACTCACTGCTATTAAAAAAACACACACAAGTATAAAACAGTGCCTACATTTAATAAGTAGGGTTGTTAAAAGATAGTAGCCTCAAAAGTCTCAACTGAGAGGCACGATTTAGAAAACACATCTAGAAAACACGTTTAGCAGCGCAAAGTCTGGCCTGGTCTGGCCAGCTGGTCTCCCGGTCCAGGACCTTGCTGGTTGCCTTGCTTTGGCTGAGTGACTTCAGCCAGTCTAAGACGGCCACTTGCTTCCCTCGGCTGGATGAGCACGTCTATGGCCCTATGATCAGAGTAAAACAGCTGCTTGCCCCCAGTGGAGTCTTCTTCCAACGGCGCTGCCACTGCCACTATTGCTGAAGAGCCTTCTGGTGACACGTCGAGTCGAACGCCTTCCCTGAAGACTCCCTAACGGATGGGATTCCAGCGTCACTGGAAACCACATGCCCCTCCGCACGCTGTCAGGCGCTTTCTGGAAGAGCTCCCAAAAGACAGCGCTGACAGTGCCTTTCGCCTTTGACGTTTACTCGCTGCATCCCTCCCTACGCACATAGGTGAGGGTCCCGTCCACACCGAAACAGCTCACCAGCATGCCCCGTGGGTCCTCTTCCTCCACTGCGCAGAGAGGCTTCAGTGCACACCTTTCCATCTCGGCCACAAGCTTGTTTGCCGAGCGTCTCTTGGGAAGAAAAACAGACCTTCTAGCTGCCAAGCTTCTCACTTTTCCTAAAAAACCTTTGTGTGCTCCAATGATTTACTGAGTTTTAAATACAGGAATTTAGGATGGTAGGGAAGGAAACTGATAAATGTATGACATTACATTTTTTCCCTGGACGTTATTATTAATGTTGTGAATTCTATACCGATACACCAGAAAGAATCTAGGGAAATACATGTTATATCAGTAATACCTTGGGGCACACATGCCAAACATCACTATTCATATAGCCCTGCTCTAAAAGACGCCAAGGCCTGAGAAGGCGGGACCTGGCTCGGCTCCTTTCTCTCGGCTTCCCAGAAGAATACTGAGGAGAGCCACAGTGACTGGAAGACTCAGAGGCACTACGATGCATCGGGTACTTCTACAAAGTTGTTGCTGAAATTTTGGTGTTCGCCAGGCTCTCTAAGTAAGAACTGGAGAAAACCAGGTTCCAGCTATGCTGGTCCTGACCACTGGCCCTCCTTCTTCACTTTCAGGACATCAGCTTTCTCCGCTGTTGGTGCAGAGCACAGCTGGGGACCTGGAGGCAGTTAGCAGTTATTAGGAACGGGGAATCCTTGCTTGAACTTTTTTGCAAATTGCTGTGCAAGCAGCAGGATGGCAGTGGGGGGAGCAGTACAAGAGTACATGGTCTGCATTCATGCAAATGACAGAGCTCTCACCTGGGCTGTCTGGGCAAGATGACCGCTCGCGAGAGCTGTGAAATTTAAACGATGCTCAGGCACCAAGCGGAGGCTTGAGCCTGCCAAGAGGAGAGGAGGCACTGGGAAGGCAACGGTGTTGGGTTAGATGGGCATGGGCTTAACTAAGTGTTGCCACGGTCATTTGCTAGCTTGTGTGATTTGGGGAAAGTTACTTAATTGCTCTGAGCTTGGTTTCCTCATTTGCAAAGATAATACTGTATATATCTCAAAAGCCCATTGTTTTTAAATGAAAGTCATGTAGGTAGAAGTCTTTTTACATTGCAAAGCTCTATACCTGTGCTGTCCTATATGGCAGTCTCTAGCCACTATTAAATGTGGCTATTTACATTTAAACTAACTGAAATTAAGTAAAATTAAAAACCCAGTTCCTCAATCACATTAGTCACATTTCAAGTACTCAGTGTGGCTAGTAGCTACTCTACTGGACATGTGGCTACTCTACTGGCTTGTGGCTACTCTACTGGCTAGTGGCTATTCTACTGACTCATGGCTACTCTACTGGACATATGGCTATTCTACTGACTCATGGCTACTCTACTGGACATATGGCTATTCTACTGACTCATGGGTACTCTACCGGACATGTGGCTAGTAGCTACTCTACTGGCTCGTGGTCACTCTACTGGACATGTGGCTACTCTACTGGACATGTGGCTACTCTACTGGTTCGTGGCTACTCTACTGGACATATGGCTACTCTACTGACTCCCATGGCTACTCTGCTGGACATGTGACTACTCTACTGGACATGTGGCTAATGGCTATGCTACTGGCTCGTGGCTACTCTCCTGGGCAGACACAGAACATGTCCATCAGCACAGAAAGTTTTATTGGACAGTGCTGCTTGAGACCATCCTTCACTCATTAGGTGACTTTTTCAGCAAAATCTAAGCCAGCACTGAACGACGACTTTCTTCTTCCTTCACCAATTTCTTTCTCACGTTGCCGCCCACCATTAGCCAGCAGCCCAGAGAGCACAGACCCTGAGACCATTCTCTGCCTCTTTCTTCTCTAGCTGTTCCGCCAGCACGACTGACCCTTGCGAAAGCCTTGCTTTCACGTCATCCCGATGAGGCTGTGTTTCAAAACGGCGGGTAGGGGAATCAGCAGGTGTCACCATTCTGTGAGCTCTTTGTAGCCACTCGAGTCAGTGACGTGTTAAACTCTGAGCTCCTTGGGAAGAGGGCCAGGGTCTAATGTGATCTTGGCAGTGCTGGGTTCACGTCTTTGGCACTTAATTAAAAAGCCCATTTAAAAGGCTGAGGAAGAGCTTGGTTCTCAGCTGCTTGCTCCAGGACACGCAGAGGAGTCCATGACAACTGTCCTGTACCCCAGCCATTTCCAACCCAGACCAGTCGCAAGCCAGCACCTTCTCCGCTGCATGATAGAAACAGACAAACGTCCTGGCCTGCCACGCCAGCTTCTACTCTGATCGTCACAAGCTAATCCAGTCATAGCTTGTGGCAAAAGATTTCATTCCCTTAGTGTAAAAAATGATTAGACATCAAATAGGAAAAAACCTTTAGTGCCCCTGAAGTTCTTTCACATAAAAATGATGTCTCGAAACATGCGATTGGTGGTACCTGATGTTAGAACACTGTCCCTCCAGGGGGTTAGGAAAGGAGTGTGGCCTAAGCAGCTGGGAAATTGATTCTTGGTTTCTGTCTAAACGGGGACGTTCTCTCCCTGGAGAGAGCCCGGTGGGTAAAGAGCGGGCTCTGGGGTCAGAAAGGCTGGTTTTCTTCCCAAGTCGCCTGCTTCACGGCTGGGGCTCTGGGGCTCAGCTCCCTCGCTGTGAAATTGAAGCAGCACTGCCTCCCTGCTAAGGCTGCTGTGCAGAGAAAGGGCATGACGCCCGTGAGGCCTGGTGCGTAACCACTGCTCCGCAGAAGTCGCACGTTCCTTTTGGAAGCCCAGAAGACAACGTCCTCAATCCACAGCCCAGCCTCAGCCAGTCCAGCCTCCCCCCAGCTGTGCCCGGCTTCCTCCTTCCTGAACTCTGCCCCCAGCCAGCTCCAGACTACATCCATTCCAACACCGAGCAGAAAACCATGGAAGAGGCTGGTCCCTGCTCTACCTGATGGCCATTCAACTCTCTGAAGACCTTGTTTGTCTTGGTGTCCGGCAAAGCATCCATGTCCTCAAAGCGTCCGCTCAGGCTCCTCCTGGGCCATGGCTCGCCCTGCCAGCCCCTTCCCAGGGGCTCTCCTGCCTCCAGCATCCCTCACTGGGAACCCCAGAGCTCACACTGCAAGTGCAGTGGAGCCTTGTTCTTTTTTGCCTAAAGAGTCTTAAGTTTCTGCTCAATCACATGGGTCGATACAAAAAAACATTAACTAAACTGTTGGCCAATTTTTTCCCAAGGAATTCTCAATCTTTTTTTCCTTGTAGAGGCTCAACAACAGTCCTGGGGCAATCTTCTTTAATTCCCAGAGAGGCCCCGGGTCCCCCAAGATGCACAGCCTAGCCTGGGACCAAGCACTTCCAAGGTGCAGGGCTCTAACTTTCCCCAAGGTGGAGCTTTCATCTTCTGATCAATTGCTCCTTTTACTCCTACCTCCCCCCCCAGAGAAGCCCAGGTGAGGGGGCTGGAGGGGAACCCCTACAGCTCCCCCCAAAGGAAATTGCAGGTGATGGGGCTGGAGGACCCGCAGGTGAGGGGGCTGAAGGAGCCTGCAGGTGAGGGGG
>JAQZBX010103075.1:0-11091 GCA_029593785.1 Cabassous unicinctus | reverse complement strand
CCCTGGGCCCAATGATAAGGCCACTGGAGACTATCCAGGGCTTCTTCTGGTGTCAGGATGAAATCTCGTTCCAAATGGGGGAATCTTGCAGGAGTCTTCCAGCAGCCATCTTGGGGTACCGATGTCCACATGTTAATGGTGGCGGTTTTTCTGCCAGGTTCCAGATCTGTCTATTGATTCCCTAACTAGCCTGCTTCAATAATAGTAAGTATAGTCTTTTCCTGAGTTCTGTGAATTGTTCTAGTGAATTATTGAACCTGAGGGGTTGATGGGAACCCTGAATTTGTAGCCAGTTGATCACAAGTGTGGGTGATCTGGGCCCCCCAACTTGCAGCTGGGGTCTAAAGAGCAATTGTGTAGAGGACTGCCATTAACCTGTAGAGTCTGACCTAACTCCAGGGAGTTAGAGTCAGAATTGAACTGAATTGAAATGAGTTGCTGTTGGAAGACTTTGAAGATACTGCAGTCATTTGCAGTTAGTGTCTGAAGTTTCTGCAGTGTACACAGCAATGATAGAAAACTAATACATGGCTGGTGGGAAAAGAGACTGAGAAAAACCAGGGAGATAGAAGAGAACCAGAAGGGAATAGAGTTAGAAAATCAAGAGATAACCCATTTTCAGGAAGGAAAGTGCAGTCCACTTGTCAGATGACACTGAGATGTCAAGTCCATTTGGAAGGCCAAGGGTAAACTGTGCCAATGATGTGCAAGCTAAGGGGCATGTCAGAATTACCCAGGGACACTGTAAAAAGTACCAGATCCCAGGGGCCACCTAGCCTGCTGCCCTAGACTCTCTGAAGGTAGGAGGTTCAGAGGTGGAGCCACATTTGGCCATCACTGAAAGAGATGACCTGTTGTTTTACTAGATCAAATGAACACTTTGTGCTTGTTAACCTAACTCTTATTTTCAAGGTTTCTTGTGGCCCCTTTGTTGAGGGATAGGGGTGGGGATGGAGGGAACGGTACAGAACAGTCATGCATAAAACACAGAATTCCTATTACTGCCCTAATAACACCTTGCATTGGTGTGGTATCCTTGTAGCCTTTTAACAGAAGAAAAACCAATTGAAATTTAATGGTACATTTTATTAAAGCTACTTTGCTGCATGATTTTTGTCCCTGTGTAGGCTGTAGGTACTTACTAAATATTTGCTGAATGAATTAATGAAATGACTGTAACCAGTGGAGGACTCTGTTGTTTTCCAAAGGCAGCAGACAGAGCAGAGACCACTTCTCTCATAAGTCTCTCCGAATTAAGTAATTCAAGTATTTATACACATCACTTGTTTTATAAGAGGAGACCTAACTTTCCATTTCTAAGCCTGGAATCCTCTGCTACTTATCAGCTCATCAGAACCAGCCAGGATTAACCCCCCAAAGGGGTTCCTCAATCAGTGTGACAAAACACCTTCTTTCACATTCTCATTCCTGAAATTGCCTTTGGTAATAATACATTAGTACAGATAAAAATGAAACCCAGCTGTATCGTAATCCAGGGTTCAACCACCAAAAGGGCTGACCTTAGAGACCGGCCTTTGAAATGTGTTGAGCTTAGAGTACCCATCTTAGGGATGGATTCAGCCACAACAGCCATTCTCCACTTAGTATAACTCTGAAGGTCAGAACATGACATCAGCATGGACCTTGGACACACAAGATGTCAGGACAAATTACCAAGGCTAAGGAGAGAAGGTGCTGTGCTGCTGTGGTATAATATAAAAAAAGAGTTCCAAGTGCTGTGTCAATATAAGCCTAGAATTCCAAGCATAAATTCTAGGCAAGAGCAAGAGCCCTGAGCTGAGACCCAGAGGGTGGGTTTTGGGAGAATTTGAGGGCCATCCTGCCTTCTGGGGGAAGGGGTCAATCGGCTGTGCAGATAGTAATAAGGGTGGCAGAGAGAGTGCTGGCTATGTGCTTTCATGTCAGTGATGCCAGGAATGACTGTGACAACGTTAAAATAGTTGGGATAGAAACCAGGTTGCACTTTTGAAAAGCTTAGATGAGATGGGAAAGTAGGTCAAGATGCTAGAAAGAAAGTCATAATGAAGGAGAGTTTTTGTTTTGTTTGTTTTGTTGTGTGTTTTAGGATTAAGGGGGCTTGAACATATGGATTATCTGAAAAAGGGAGAGGCTTAAAACACAGAAAAGAAAATGATAAATGAACAGGGATGGAGACAAGGTGGAAAAACAGGATCATTGACACTAGTCATGAGTGCAGTTGGTCAATAAATATTTATTGAACACTTACTATGGGCCATGCTGGGAATGGACAACACAGACAGTCCTGTCCTAATGACACAGTCTAGAAGAATGTGTATCTTCAGTTCTCTTTAGCTGCAAGTGATAGAAGCTTAACCAGCTTTAGAGCAAAAGAGGCTGACTGACTCATATAACTGAAAGAATCCAGGCAAAAAAATATCATCAGGATTCTCTCTCTCTCTACTTCACTTTCCTCTCTCTTTAGCTTCATTCTCAGGCAATCTGCATGCATATTTTAGCAAAGATGGCCCCCACTACTGCCATCAAGACATGGTCTTAGAGCCCATAGACTCAGTAAAATAAATAGTTTACATCTCAACGGTTCTGATGAGAGTCTCTGGATTGGCTCTGGTTGACTCTGGCGTCAGTTGTGTGTCCATTCTGACCCATTAAGTGTGACCAGGTAGATGGAGTGTTTTGATTGGCCAGAACCTGTCACAGATCCACTTTGGGCGCAGAGTAGGGGTTGGGGTTGCTATGAATTCAACCACATGGACTAAAATGGAAGAGGATGGTTTCAAAAAGGCAATTTGGACTCCTTTACTGGAAGGAGGAACGGTAGGGAAGCTAAAACAAACAAACAAACAAACAAAAGGAGTCAGAGGACTTGCCCTTGAATAGAAGGATGCACCTCTCATCTCTTCAAGCTGTATGACAGGAGAGAAGCATTGGTCTACTTTGGAGTGGACAACTGTGAATATGCAACAGTAAGAAAGAGAAAGTCAATACCTACCAGATAGAGTTTTCCCAGAGACGTAGGAGGCCAGTGCCATGTGCAGAGAGGATGGGGCAGAAGTAGGGTAGGAAATGTGTGGAAAAGGGTAAAGTTTATTTTTTTAATTAAAAAAAAATTTTTTTTAATAGGACATTTCATAGGCCTGTGTATTGGGTGATTTAAATGAGGTAATCCATGTAAATTGCTTCTGGAACATAGAAACTTTCAATAAATACTGGCTACTATTGTTAAAACAAATATTATAATTATTAAAAAGTGCTATCATTCACAGAAGGGTCACAGCAGTGGTGGGGAAGGATCACTGGTGTGGGGTATCAGTGATGTGGGGATGCATGGGAACGGATTCACCTGGGCCATGCCTCTAAGAAAGCTGAGTATGTTCAAGTGTTCATGGGACATTGTCTCGGTGGGTGGATATCCACACAGTAACTGAAAGAATATTGAATTCCCATCCTGGGGCGTTCTGCTGAATTTTCTGGTAGGATGGCAAGAATCCTCCAAGTACAAGAGTGATGTCTGGTGAGGGAGGACAGACCATTATGCCAGGCCCTTGATATTGATGATTGTATTTATGAACCTTTTCTTGTGAAATTGAAGCTTAGCCTGGTATTGTATACTGCCTGGGAGTTGCCTCCTGAAAGCCTCCTTGTTGCTCAGGTGTGGCCTCTCTCTAAGCCAAACTCAGTGTATGAATGCGCTACTTTCTCCCTGGTGTGGGACATGACTCCTGGGGATGAGCCTCCCTGGCACTGAGGGATTATTACCAAGCACCAACTAGCAATGCATCTGGAAAAAGACCTTGACCAAAAGGGGGGAAATGGTAAATACAAATGAGTTTTTATGGCTAAGAGATTTCAAAGTGAGTCAGGAGGTCATTTCAAAGGTTACGCTTGTGCAAGTCTCAACAGGATCTCTCTGACTGCTACATTAAACAGTGCCTCAAATAGTGGGGCTCCTGAGGGCTCTAGAGATATCCAGAAACTATAAGTAGGGCAGACAGCTCAGGAACTTGGCACCCTGTCAGTGTGCCTTACTTAGGAATTTATGCTCCCCAGTGTAACAGAGGTAGACTCATATATAGGTTTTCTACACATGGCTTTTCTGCCCCTTTTATTTAACTTATAATTAGCACTAAATTTGATAAATATATGACCCATAGACTAAAATCTTTGGTCCCTCCATGTGCCAGTTGAGCCCTGAATTTCATCAGAGTTACAACACCTACTCTCCAGTTCATTCGAATCACCCAAGATGACTAACAAGGAGATGATGATGGACAACACCCATGCCAAGGAACAGGGAGTGTCTGCAAGTGCAAGCAAGATAGTTCCATCCATCTGCCCCATGGGAACTAAGCCCCCTCTCAATTAGAAGCAGAGTGGGCATCACTATCCCCAAATCCTCAAGATTGGGGAATGAACAATGGACAAAAGTAGACTTATTATTATTCTACTATAGACATTATTATTCTAGCAAGGGAAGAACTCTTATCATTGATATAAAGGCAGTGGCCATCAGAGGTTCTGAGGGATGAGAGAGGGAAAAATAGGTGTAATATGGGAGCATTTTCGGAGCATTGGATTTGTCCTGCATGACATTGCAGTGACATATACAGGCCATTGTATATTTTGTCATAACTTAGAAAATTGTGCAGGACAGAGTGTAAACTATAATGTAAACTGTAGTCCATGATTAGTAGCAATGCTTCAATCTGGGTTCATCAATTGTAACAAATGTACTACATCAATGAAGGCTGTTGTTAATGTGGGAAAGGGTGAGAGGGGGAGGGATTGGGGCATATGGGAATCCTTTATATTTTTTATGTAACATTTATGTAATTTAAAGCTTATTTAAAAATAAAAAAATTAATTAAAAAAAAGTGCTATCATCAGTTGTAACAAATGTTCCTCACCAATATAAGGTGTTGGTAGAGGGGTGGTATATGGGAATCCTGTATTTTATGCATGATTGTTCTATAAACCCATAACTTCTCTAATAAAAATAAAAAATAAATTTAAAAAAAGGTCTAAATTAAGTTTTAGAAGACCAGCTGAGGGAAGTGCGAGAGGCCACTGACCAGCTGATCATTGACAAAAGGATTGTTAAAGGCTAAATGACTTTGGAAACCATGAATTTGTCATGGCCTTAACCTACATAGTTGTACAATTTTCCCCACAGTTTCAGCTATGAATAGTGATAGCTGTAGCCATTTGTGTAGAAAGGGCACAGTGAGGAGCCCAATCTTCCTACCCATTCTGGGGCAACCTTGTTATCAGCCAGAACTCAGGAGTTGTATTTGCATGAGGACTTCTAAGGCTCCCGGGAAAAGTGGTGAAGAGAGACTGCAGGACATAAGGTTTAGAGGACACTCCCCACTCAAATCTCAAGAAATCACCCACTCAGGAAACTTACTGGGTGGCATGAGGATGTCTAGTTTTTGGGTGCCTCCTAGTCACTGGCTTCTTGGAGATGAAGAATATATAGGCTGCACCTCTGGCTGGCACCTGGCAAATGATTCATGCCTTGTCCCTGGTGATTTTCTCCACCTCTCAGCTGTCAAAGAACTGACTTTTATTACACTCCTCCTGATACCAGGCACTTTAAGTTTGATATCTCATTTAATCCTTACACCATATTAATAAGATGAGTATTCTGCTAATTTTACAGAAGAAGACGCTGCAGTCTGAGAGGGTGATAAACTTGCCAAAACTCAGGCAGTTAACAAGAAGAGGGCTAGGCTGTGAGAAAGACATGCCTTTGTCCATCACATGTCCTCCGGTTTCCCACCATCGGATATCCTAAAATACTGTCCCCCAACCTTGGATCCAAGGATTCTTGGAAGTCCTCAAACTTATTCTGAGTCTGTGAAAATGTTTTCTTTCTTTAAAAGTGCCTATACTCTTCTTGACTTTCAGAAACTTTGGCCAGGAGAGGGGTGCTGGTGGCGGGGAGACAGCCGCTCTCAGCTCTGAGCAGTGCAGACAGGAGCTCCAGCAGCGAGCACTGAGGTTGCTGTGGTGTGCGTAGTAGGGGGCAGGGCCCCCTGGCTAACCACAGCAGTGCCTTTGGCAGGGAGGGATTGGGTGATTTTGCTGTTGCCTCCAAGGAAGCCCTGGAGGAGGTATTGAAGCTGCCAAGTGTTGAATGTCAAGGACAATAAAAATTACAGCAAAAAACAACTTCATTGGCCTTCAAAGGGCAAGGTCCAGGGGCCTTGGAGTTTCAGTTATAACACTGGACAAGGGTCAGAGCAAACACCATTATAAGTGTCACCCACTCCCATACTGGACCTCCACGACCAGGCGGACCTGGAAAAATGAAGATTAGAGCTACATGAAACAGTACATTTAAAATGCACTTCCACTTAAAAAAAATCTTATTTACTCCTTCCAAAAGCCCCACCAGGGAGATATTAAGTCCATAATACAGGACATAATATAGGGAAAGAAACTGTGCTTGGAGTGGGAAGATCACACAGCAAGTTAATAGAAGCAGAAGAGATCAATCTCAGGACCTTCTAGTCCAGGATTTTTCCACTGAATCCCATTAAATCACTTTTCCCAGAAGAACTAGAAGATAGCAGCATGGAGGTTAACTGCCGTCTCCTTGAGTTATCTAGTCCATATACTTTCATATCAATGCACTATTTTCTCCTGTAAACAGTGTGTTGACAGATATTTTACAAAGGAATATTCTTTGGTGGAAAAAACAAAAACAAAAAACACTGTTTCTAGTTAGGATCCAGCTCAAGGGTTGAATTTGTAGTTTCCTGAGCAGTCAGATTGTCGTCAGACACGACCCCTGGACATGGACATGGTCATAGTAAAGTGAAACTTCCAGATTATAAACAGTGGAAGATAGAAAAACTCCATTAGAAGCTCTCCAGGAGAAGCTGGCTGCAGAGGGCCGTGATGAAATGTGGAGATACATGGGTGGCTTTGCAAACACTGTTGTCTTTGCTGGTGCATTATTAAAAGGAGTAAGGTGGGAATTTGTTGCATATTTGATGGCTAAAGAGGCTATTACCTGGAGTCCTGGAATAAAGAGAAGAAGCTTTACTGAAGATAGTACCTTAAAGTAGCTCAGTGGCTTCCTAATTCTCTTATAAAAATAAGATTTCTGTACTTTAGCCTACTTGTCTGTGTGTTTGTCCTTTAAAGAATTCTAAGATTTAATAAAGTGAGAAAATCTTAAAAAAAAATAAAAAATAAAAAGGCAGTGCAAAATTTTAATGCTTCCCATTAAGAACTTTTCTCTGTCCCCTTGCTACCAGGTGAGACCTTCCTTTAAATAAAGCCAAATAGTTCATTTGTTTTAATTACTGTGATAAGTACAGGTTAGACAAAGAGATTTGGCTTTAATAATAAGGAGGAAGAAAATGGAACTTTGGAAAGCATTACATGTGTTTTAACAGTGAAGGCCTTCAGTGCAAATGCTCATCGTTACCACCATGCCTCATTTTCTGGAAAATGTCCCTGGTGCCATCCACACCTGTTGTTTTAATTTGCTAAAGGCTGCCAATGCAATATACCAAAAATGAGTTGGCTTCTACAATGGGATTTATTAACTTAGAAGCTTACAGTTTGAAGGCTGGGAAAAATGTCCAAATCAAGGTATCAGGCAAAGCTTTCTCCCCAAAAGTCGGCCGCTGGTGATCCTGCACTCCTGCCGCATGGCAAGGCACAATGGTGGCTCTGCCAGTCTCTGTCTTCTCCTTCAAGCTCACTTTTCCCCTGAGCTTAGCTGTGGGTGGTCAGGCACATGGCAGTGTCCACTTGTCTCTCCTCTCCTCTCTGGGCCTAGTTGCTTCAGCTTTGGGTTGCTCCTTGCTTCATTCTCAAAAGGACATTACTGGGGCATAAGAAAAAATTAGAATGTAGACTCTAAGCATTATTTCAATGCTAAATTTCTTGAACTTGATAACTGCACTTAAGATGATTACATAAGTGAATATTCTTGTTCATAAGAAATGTATATGGAAGTATTATGTGTTCAAGGAGTATGATGTGTGCAATCTGATCCTAAATGTTCAAAAGATAGATAGATGATAGATAGATGATTGATAGATAGATAGATAGATAGATAGATATGAAGGAGGAAGGAAGGGAGGGAGGGAGGGAGGGAGGGAGGGAGGGAGGGAGAGAGGAAGAGCAAAGTTGGCAAAATGTTAAAATTGGTGGACCTGGGATCTGACCGGCAGGGGTATGTTGGAGTTATCTGTATGAGGTTTGTATTATTTTTTCAACTGTCCTGCAAGTTTGAAATTATTTCAAAAATAAAACGTTAAATTAAAAAAGAGTTCTGCTTAATCCATCCTATTTTCCAATGGCTAGTGTGGGGCAGGAGAGTGTGGAGTGTAGTAAGAGAGCTTCCACGAGGCCAGTTGCAGAAAGGATAGGAAAACCATAGCAAAGTTTCCCCAAAATTGAGGCCCTGAAGGAAGAAGGTGGCCATGTTGATTAGTTCCATCCCTGGCATTGGGTCCAACTGTCTTTTCTCTTGCTTATAGATGGCTGGCACTGAACCCTCCAAATTGTGTCCCTGTTGACCATGAGCTTGAAAATTAAATTTCAAGTAATTAAAAAGACCTATACAGTAAAAAGGGATGTCAGTGGCAAAGCTTGGGGACTTTAGGTGTTACTTCTGGGAATGGGAATTTTTCACCAAGGTTCACAGGACTAGTGACTGGCAAGGTGAGGATTCCTTGCCTGAACCACACTGTGCACCTATGCACCTATGTACCTAGGTCCCATCTCAGGCAAGCAGGACCCCATTGTATCTTCTGAGCAGAGAACACAGCTCCCACATGTGAGCGTTTTGCTTCTGGATTTGGCTTGCCAGGTAGAAGACCACTTAGAGAACATACTGTGCTTCCCCTAGGATCCAGGTAGCCTGGAGAGTCATACATTTTTCCAACTAGAGCAAGAAACCCAGGAGCTGGCTGAGGTGCCCCTGAAACATGAAAGTGGGCCTGAGAGGGCTGGGGCCAGCTGCCCACTGCAGTATGACCCCAGGGGCATGTTGCAGGAGGGGCCTGGCTGAGCAGGAGAGGTCAGTTACCAAGATTGCTGTCTGAAACAAGCACCAGATCAAAGAACAGCAGACAAGCCAGGGGATGGGAAAGAAGCTGGGATAGAGTTGCCAATTGAAAGATCTAACAAGATGACAAAAATGGAGGGAGAAGGTAAGAGTGAATTTAGAACAAGTAGAGTCAAAATGAGGAGCTGGTGTGTCTAGGGCTGGGTCCATTTGGACCTCAGAAGCACGAGCACCAGCATGCGTCTTCCTCCTGTGTGTGGGTTTGTGGTGCTTCCTCTCCCTGGGCTAGAGATGTCCCTGAGAAGGAGGGAGAATACCAAACACATCACAGATTGCATCCTGAAATACATCTATGGAATTTTAGTTCCCTAAAGGCCTCTCAGACAAAGTCCATTTCACTAATACCATAAAATGATTTCTTCAGCAGGCAGAGTTTATAGTAGTAGGGTTATAAAGATATTACAAAAATCACAGACAGTGTGTGCAAACAGAAAATGGTTACTAAGGTCTTGTTCATCTTTACAATCAGGCATAAGATAAGCACGTACTACCCTTTCCTCTGCTCTCCCAGCAATTGCTAACGTTGGTATCCTAAGGCCCCGAAGGCGCTGACCGTCCAGAGCATGAAAGCTTTTGTGATGGTGGCAGGTGGAAGAGTCTAAAACTGAAGGCTGAATTTGTCCACGCACTGACTTCTTTCTGGGCCTGAACTGATTTCCCACGGCTAGCTTAGCAATATAATATAATTTGTGGCAATAATGTGCTAACATGGCCCATAAATCTTCATCTCTTCAGCGTTGGCTTTTACTGTTGTGGGCCTCCTGGGAAGTGGGTTAGTCTCCAGGTAAGCAGTCCTAACATGGCTTTTGCTTTCCTTAGCCTGTTTGTGCGAGGCTGTGCTTTCTAAATCCTTTAGTACAAACAAGTATATTGATAGACACCTAATCTGAGCAGGAGCACCCTCCATATTAATGGTTACCCCAGACTGGAGATATTATTCCTTATTTTCTTTCTTTCCTTTATTATGTAGTTCACTGAATAGAAAAAGGGAAATTGGAAGTAAAAAAGCATTATGTATTAAAATTAGCTGTAAAACAAAACTCAGTTGATGAACATAAGACATAATAACCCCTAATTCAGTTTCTTGGAAATGTTTGTCTTGCTATTTGGTAGTGTGCTCATCCTGGGGATGGGCTGCCGGTGGGGAGTAGGTAGGGGACGAGGGAGTGCTTCCCCAACCCTCACACAGTGCATGTTAATTGCTAATGTGTTTCTTTCTTTCTTTCTTTCTTTGTTGTTTTTTTTTTAAGAAGGTACCAGGGATTGAACGTGGGACCTTTTACGTGCAGAGCAGGAGCACACCCCCTGGGCTACACCTGCTCCCCAAGTGCTCAGGTTTTGAAACCCCAAACCAGAACCAAAAATTTTGCTAAAAACCATGAACTATGCACAACAGAGAGAATTGTGTCAAAAAAGTCGAATGACAACTTATGTATTTAGGACTCTCCCAAATAGAGAGCTGTTTCATTTACGTAGCCAACCACTATCAAAGGAAATTAGGATGGAAACCACTTTCCTAGTAATGATGGATGGTTCCTGATAAATCAGGATGAAGGTATGGCATACGTGCATGGGTCAGGGAAGCCAAGGAAACAAGGACCGATTGGATAGGTAATATGTGCTGGGGATTTCACGACGTTCTTAGGGTGAAGCGGTAGAGGTGAAGAGGAGGATGGTGGTCAGAGCATTGGAACTGACTGCACAATAGGGCAGGGATGGTGCCAGTAGTTCTCTGGTATTCAAAGTTGTCTGATGCACCTCAGTGGCCAAACTTCTGCCACTCAGCTCCTGACTCACTTCCCTACATTTTTAGTTTCAATAAGCTCCGTTGCTTGGAAACTCACATAAAATGTGAAGTGGGAGCCAATCATAACTCATCATGCACCGTTTTTATTACCTTTATGGCATTTCAAGGTGGAAGGTTATATTTAGCCTTCTCTTCTGCTTTCTCGGGGAAATTCCAGACAACTGCAGAGAAGCTGTGACATTTCTTTTGC
>JAQZBX010103074.1:0-11091 GCA_029593785.1 Cabassous unicinctus | reverse complement strand
CAAAGTCCATTGCCACATGTTGGAGCAAGACAGCTGCCTACATTTGCCAGGGTTCAGGCTTCTTGGGTTCCTCTCTTCCCGGGGCTGTGATTCTCTCCAGGCTTAGTTCCTCTGTTTCCTCCACAAGGTCAGTTGTAGACTATGAGCTCTCTAGGCTTTGCGTCTCTCCAAGGCCAGCTGTGAACTCTCAGGTGAATGACTCGTCTCTATCCCGGGGCCTTCTCTCCTTCCTCGCCAGAACTCCAACATCAAAACTGCTCCTCAAAAACTGCTCCCGCTGTCCTTTACCTTGCCTTTAATATTTGATTCCCCCACCCACCAAGGGGTGGGGCTCAATGCCCTACTGACATGGCCCAGTCAACACCCTAATCATAACTTAATCATGCCCAGATTAACAGACCAGTTTACAAACATAGTCCAATATCTATTTTTGGAATTCATAATTACATCAAACTTCCAAACTACTACAATCAGAATCATGTGTCAAAATTGCTAATTTAGGGGTCTTAGTTTGCTTATAAAACTTGAAATTTATTGAAATACCATTCACAGGATTTCTATAAAGTACACAATGCATATAAACATTAATATTAATATATCTTTTATTTATGAGAATCACTAGCTGTGAGAAGTAGTCATGCATGCCAACATCATAGCATGGCAACAACTACACGCCAGACTGAGTGATTAGATCATGACCACTTCTCTCCCAAGTGCTCCTGTTCCAGTTGCCAGAAACATCAAAATTAGCCTTCAGCTGCATATGTTGCTTTTCCTGCTCTTGTTTTCAGTGGACTCCTTCAAACCTGGAATGTCTCTAGGTTCACCGTTAAGCTTTAATTCTTTCAAGAGGTTTATAATACTGTTTCCCATGTTCCTGAATTTTTTTTTTTTAATTCTGAATTTGAAAAAACATACAATTCCCAAAAGCTACAAGGAAATGTTTCTGCATGGAAGTACTAAAGCTGACCAACAACTGATTCGTGAATACAGGCAATAAATTAAATACAACAGTGTTCAAGTTTCCCCAACTGTGGGCACCATGTTCTAGTAAATCAAGTAAATCTCTTATTTCAAGTTCAAGTCTATGAACTAAAATAGAACCAGACATCACCACCCCAAGCTTCATGATATATCTAAGGGAAGAAGTTTCTCACCATGATAAGAGAATCCCCAAGAAGGTAAATCAGAAGCAATGCAGGGAAAAGTAGGAATAGGCAGGGAAACTTTATCCTGGGCATCTTCACTTATATCTGTTTTTCAACCTTGCCTTCAGCATAAGACTTCCAACATAGTAGACTCTTCATATTTGTTTAAATATAATCCTTCCAAAAGCATATGCTGGAGTTGTCACCCTGATCCTGGAAATCCATTTGGAGTGTCACTGATTTTCACTAGATGTTAAGCTTCTTAGATTGGATCTGCTTCCTCTTCCTTTCCCCAACTCTACATACCAGTACATTGAATTTCTTCCTTTTGAAATCTCATTCCATTGCTAATAAAGCTTGTGAGTGGTCAGTTTGATGACGTTATTACACTTCTGACCATTCTGCAGGACCAAGTAGGCAGCCATATAGTTTACTATATGAGAACTGGGAAAAGGAAGGAATGATGGTGACAATTTAGCTGACATTAAAATTTGAAGAATAACCCAGAATGCACTAGCCATGAATTCACAGCCAAGAAACATGAGAACTGAAGTAATCCCCACAGATAAACCTTCTTTCTACAGCACTAGCTTTCTCCCTACTTCTGCCCATTTCTTTTTGCCAACCTCTAATATTACCTACTCTTTTCCTTTTTACTACCTTTTCTCCTCTTCTACTGTCATTTTCCTTTCTTCTCATCTTCTCCAATTGTTCCTCTGCCTACATTTTTTCTCAAAAGTTTGACATAGACAAATGAAAAGAACATAAAGTCAGTTGAAAGAGAATACATAGAGAAAAGTGGAAATCATGTAAACATTGAACCAATTCACAGTTGTGTCTGTGACATGCTTAACTTCTTTGAGCTTTATTTCTACCTTTGCAGAATGAAGATAATACCTATTCCATAGTGTTTTATGATAATTAAATGAGAATAATGTATATAAAGCACATCTATATTTTTCCCAAAAAGTAGTCAAAATACATGTGGGAGTTGTTTAATCCAATTTTTGAGACGTTTGATGGTGCTGAAGGAACAACTTGATTTCTGGAGGAAGGTAGTCGAGGATACAGTTTCTGTAAAAGAAACCTGGATTCCAAACAAGCTGCCACCTACAGAGAATGAGCCAACCAAGAAAAAAATAGGAAATTGAGCTGTTTTTATACAGATTTGGGGACTTTAGCTTTTCTTTGGCATCAAAAAGAAAGGAGATTTGTTTTATTACGACTTTAGTTTCTCTGATGAAACAAAGGATTGACGTAATAAGGAAAATCATGTTGCTCAAACTTAGGATTATTATGTCATAGTTTAATAACCTGAGTTAAATCCTAGATCGATCATTTATCAGCATGTGTTTCTGGCAAATTAATTAATATCTCTGAGCTTCAGGTTTCTTGCCTGTAAAATGAGGTATATAATGATACTAACCATCTCAGAGTACTAATGTGAGAATTTAGTTAAATAATGCCTGAAAAGTACACATAATAATTGCTCAATAATGTTATATGGTATTATTACTGTTACTCTGGTGCAAATAGCACTCTCTGGTGAGCTGGGTTGGAGGGTTAAACCAGGAGGAGAAGTAACATCTAGGACTGAGTGAGCTCTGACTATATGCTAGACACTGTACTGAGTGCTCTCACATGGATTATTTTCTTTTTTCATCACCACAACCTTACGGAGTAGGTGCAATTATTTTAAAGATGAAGAAACTGAGGTTCAGAAAGACAAACCACTTTACTAAGTTCAACATAGGTAGTAATCGTGCTTCTAGGATACTAAACCTAGACATTTTGACTTCAGGGGCTATGATCTTAACAAGCATCAAATAAAACATAGTCTATACCGAATTTAAGTTGAAAATAGGAAGATGACTTCTCAGATTATGTATAGAGTGGCCTTGGGGTTAGCCTCAAAAATGCTCTGGGGCAATATTAGAGGCCTTCATCAAAGCCTTGAGGGACTAAACTGGCCAGCTTGTAGCCACAGGTGCAGAAGATTGAGTCAGTGGCTCCATGGAAGTGGTATCAGGACTCTGATATATATTCCTGACCTTCACTTCTCATTCTGTTCCCAAGGGTGAGGAGTTTGTCTCTGGATGGGCCACTCTCCTTGGATGTGCATTTATCAAAGGAGTTAAAGATAATGCACATGAATGTATGTTCTTTCTTTGATTCCCTTAATTTCTTGAGCCTGGAGAAGTAAAACAGGAACAGGGCCTTCTCTCTCCTGGGGAAAAATCTGTTCCTCTCTGTTTCACTTTAGCCCTCTTCTTCTTTTTTAAACCTATTCCTTCTGAGGAAAGGTGACCCTAGAAATGGCTCCTTCCTGACAGCTTCTTGAGCTTCTTCTTTTATTTCTTATTGCTGAGGTGTTTTGGCCCTTGTCATTGGAAGAGAAAGATATGAGACTTGGGGGTGCTGAGAATACCTGGGAACGAAGAACAGACCAATGGTTATACTCCTTGATTACACATTCACATTGTTAGGATTTTTAAGATTCTGGTGCCCAGGCCACACTCTATACCAGGGGTTCTTAACAAGAGGTCAATGAGCTTGAATTTAAACTTTTAAAAAATTATTCTTGTGGGGACATGTTGATGCAGGTGTGATATATTTATTAAATAACACGGTATAGTGTGGACTTAGTAAGGGGTCTGTGGAACAAAAAAGGTTAAGAACCCCTGCTCTATACCAACATAGCCAGTATCTCTGGTGGGGGGGTAGGAAAAACCAGCAACAGCATTTTTTAATCCCAGATAATCCTAATAATTAACAAGTGAAATAAACCTCAGGACTGCCCTTAGGATGGGCAAAAATAAGTTCTCCACATGGCTCAGTATAGACTATTTTTCTACAGTAGGTTTTGGGGCCAGAGCCAGACCATAATAAAGAATGTTCCTTTGTTCCACAATTTCATTCAGTGTGTGTTTATGTGTGTGTATGTGTGTGTATTCTCTGTAGGGCTTTTGCATGGTTAAACCGGAATAGTATTCCAAGGTTTTAGATCAAACACTATCTCAATGTCCCCTTCTTACCTAAAAGGTTTCTCACAAATTATAGAGACCACATAGCAGTCTAATTACAATAGTGGCCTTTTCCCTTCCCATTTCCATTTCCCTCAGGTCATCAACAACACTTGAACTACAAATTACGCCCTATCTAATTATTATATGGTTCCCTGCAACACCAGAAGTGATAAAGTATCAAAAGAAAAAACTTCCAAGAGGAGAAAAAATATTTTTTTCTGACAGAAACATAATAGGTCAGTCAAATCTTTTATAAATATGTGTACCAGGAAACAACAGCCATGGTTCTATTTGTCCTGTAACTATGAAAAACCACAGATTATCTTCATCAAGGAAGACAATCTTTAAAATAATAAACTAAAGGGAAGCAGATGTGGCTCAAGTGATTGGGCTCCCGCCTACCACATGGGAGGTCTGTGGTTCGGTTCCCAATGCCTCCTAAAGAAAACAGCAAGCTGGTGTGACAGGCAAGCACAGCAAACTGACACAAGATGATGCAACAAGAAATATAAGAAGGAAAACATAATAAGAGACACAACAAAGCAGGGAGCAGAGGTTCCCAGTACCTCCTAAAGAGTATGAGCAGGACGGCGAGCTGGCGCGACGGGCAGGCACGACAAGATGACACAACAATAGACACAAGAGGAAAAACATAACAAGAGACATAGCAAAGCAGGGAACGGAGGTGGCTCAAGCAATTAGGTGTCTCCCTCCCACATCCAAGATCCTGGGTTTGATTCCCGGTGCCTCCTAAAGAAACAAAGAAGATGAGCAGACACAGCAAGTGCAAACAACGAGGGGGTGGGGAGAGATAAATAAATAAATCTTTAAATAATAACTACAAAGAGAGAAAGAGGTTAGCACTATCAGAAGGAAACAGTCATGGCCATAAGGCAGTGGCTCTCAATTTAGTTCATAACATTAGAGTCTTCTGGCTAGATATAGAAAGATCAATTAAACCAGAATCTTTAGAGGCAAGACCTATGTATCAGTAATTATTGTTTTTAGGAAGGGTCAGGGGAGGGAGGAATATCCCCAGGTGATGCCAATGTTCAGCCAACGTTGCAAACCAGTGCTCTAAGAAGGGAGAAGTGGGGGAAAAAACAATAGAGACAACTGAGATGCTGATTTTGAATGGTTACTTTCTAAAGAAAAGACAAACGAATAAAGAAAGCAGGAAGGAAGGAAAGCACAAAACATCAAGGTAAAACTCCATTCCTGTTTAAAATAGTATTCTCAAACTGAAATGACTTACAGAATCCAAAAGAAAAATGTTAACAAGAGAAATATACAAGGTTTGTTACATAACAGTGGTTTAAGTTTATTCTGTTGACATGTCTTTACATGTAGACTACTCTTCATTTCCACTGAATAAATATATAAAATCTTTTGATTTTTTCTAGAAGTGCCATGCCCTTCTAGGCTGAATTTTACTTTTCCACTTTTGATAGAAAAATATTCATGATATAATTGCATTTTCCTTTTTATTCTAATATAATAGAAGCAATAGATAATAAGTGGCCTCTTTGTTGGACAATATGAATGTTAAACAGAACACACCTGCAGGACATTTTGGTGTATAAATAATATCAACTTGTGACTGCTAGATAAAATAATTTAAAAGATATGAAAATTATTTTCTGGTTCACTTCAAAACTAAGGTCAAGTTAATTCTTATGACATAATGTACTATGATTAAAGGGGTGTTTAAGGTAGGATATCTCTTCACTATTCATCAACAGCTTTCCTACTTTTCAGTGAAATTACATTAGCAAATTTTCATTTTGCAGAGCACCTGTTGGCCTGATTGCTACAGCTCATACAAGGCAAAGAACTGTTGCAATTACCTGGATAATTCATAATGGGCAGGCCATTCACATAGCATTCAGGACCCTCCATTATTATTTTCCTTACAAACAGGCAAATTATTTATTTAAAACCAGATAAAGCAGTTCACACTTATCAGGCAAAACCATAGAGGCACTATGCAAATGCCCTAACCTTTTCTGTCAAATGTGGTATCACAGTCAGTTAATCATTGAAAGCACTTTTCATTAAGCAAAGGAATCTGACTATAGGGGCCTAAAGCAAAACCAAATTCTTTTTGGGAAAATAGAAAATGCCCACATTATCTACCTTATTTAAAGCTGATTAGTCACTGAAAGTCAAAAACAGGAAAGAAATTTGTTTTCTCTATGAATAAAGGGAATTATTTTAATTTGATATTTTTTAAGAAAGGGGGTTTTCTTCCACTGAATTATATATGTAAATATGGCTAAAATGGAGAGATTTAGGTGGTATATATGTCACTAAAATAAAAATTTAAAAATAACTCTAGGACTGTACACCATAGTGAACCCTAATGTAAACTATGGAGTATTGTTAATAGTACAATTATAATAATATTCTCTCATCAGTTGTAACAAAGGTACCACACTAATGAAAAATGTCAAAAATGGGGGCAGGTCATATGGGAACTCTGTAACCTCTGCATAATCTTTCTGTAAACCTACAAGTTCTCTAATTTAAAAAGGGTGGTGTCTTTCAGTCATTCGTTTTATCTTATCTATGACTGTTTTCCTCCTGATGATTTAAAATTTTCACTTTTGGTTTCGAATTCAGCCTGCTAGACTCGGGTCATCACACTGCCACTCCTGTGCCATCCAGTGAGCTTGGTGCCATACTCTTGTTCCAAAGAGAATGGTGAGCACACCTGCTGTAATGTGCTTCCTGTGACTTTGAGAGGGAAACCCATGAAGGCATAATGTCAGAAATATTTATAGTTGCCAACAAATCCATCTCTGAGCTAACTTTATAAATATTTGACTAAATTCCAAAGGAATATTTATGAACGTTTTCCCCTGAGAAATCACTGCAATCTCCAGAAACTGAGTGTGGGAAATGCATGGTTCTTTCTGGTTTCACAGGTCTTTGGAATCTGTGGTGCAAGAGGCCGTAGGGCTCATCTCTCCAATGCTGACCCCTGCCTGGGGGTCACATGCAAAACTTAAGACTCGGGCTGCCCTAAGAGCTTACACAGCGGCCTTGGCTGAAGTCCTCTCTGGTAGACCCTTCTCCTTTTATTGTGGCTAAAATCTGCCCATCCATTAGGAACTGGAGCAAGATCACTGTAAATATTGGAAGGCTGAGCAAAGCAGTTTCCAAAGCATATATTTCTGAGATTGATTAAGTGGATGGGTACCCAGAGAATCCCAAATGTCACTAGCACTTAATTATATATCCTGAATTCCAGGTTTCTTTTTTCAAAGTACAATAAAGTATATGTTACTAAAGACCATAACAGAAAAAGACTCCAGTGATTTTTAATAAAAACTAAAAGGGGTAGACAGCTAATTTAGAGTTCACAGACAAGAAGCTTTACCCCAAATGGAAAATTTTGTACTTTTCTAGGTGTTTTAATAACTGGGGCTAGCTAGGACTGGCTAGCTCTGCCATACCAATGCTAAAAGTGAAAGTTAATATCAATCAAAATTTTTTTACTGTATGTTGCCAAATAACAGATCCAATTGATTTTATTTTTTTCCACTGAACTGTTTTAGCCACAACTGACTTAAATAGACTGGCTATTCAAGATAGTGTTATGCGTAACACTAAAATAACTGTTCAACATAGAGGAAAAATAATAATGAAGTAGATTGTGTTCTCACACTTTTGGCCAATTGCTTTTTGTTGTTCTTCTTGTTGTTGTTGTTGAGGTACCAGGGCCAGGGATTGAACCAGGACCTCATATGTGGGAAGCCGGCGCTCAACCACTGAGCCACATTGGCTCCCCTGAGTTGGTTTTTCCATTTGTTTGCTTGTTGTTTGTTTTTAGGAGGCACCGGGAACCGAACCTAGGACCTCCCATGTGGGAAGCAGGGGCTCAACTGCTCGAGCCACATCCGCTCCCCTGGCTGATTGCTTTTAATCTACAATTGTGGTGTCTTAGAAATCCAACCTCAGCAGTAACTCTGTTGAGCCCCAAGACTTCCCCACAAAGAGAAGTCCTGTATTCACTACTAAGAAGCCTGACTTTGTCTCCCTCACAACTAAGGGGTTAGAATGTGCCCTTGACACCACTGGATTCAGCTTCTCTGTCCCTGCCAAGGGGTGGGGAATATTATACTATTACACTTGACTCCTCCATACTAAGCAGTGAGATTGGGCGGTGCTTGGCAAAATAGGAAAAATAAAGTCTGCTTTAGGAAACCTCCAAATTCCCTCATCAGAATCCTTCCTTCCTGGTTATACTATGGGTGACCAGTTAATTTCCAAGCCTCCCTGTACTCAGGCCTGTCCTTCCCAAGGGGATGCAAGATCCTAAATCTTTCTCAACTCTTACAAGCCTAGTGCTTTATTCTCATTGCTTTATTGGTTTGCTTTTGATAATGTAGCAAACTTGGAAACATTAAGCTAAAGTCTGGTGACATGAAAACCCCACATTACTGTTGCACTTTAGCCTAGGAGACACAAAGGAGTACCCAGGGTGGAAACTCTCAGACCTCCTACTAGTTTAAAGGGGAGAATGGATTTGGGCTGCTGGATCCTTTCTGTGCTTCTGAAATCACACTCTCTGGGCTGTTACCACATGTGAGGCTGATCCTGAGAATGTGTTTATGTTTAAGAAGTTACTAAGGTTACTCCAAGAATAGTGTCATTACTACAGAATCACCTGTACAGCTTTCCAAATGAAAGAAGCCCATGTTACTCCAAGGATAGTGTTATTACTGCAGAATCACCTGTACAGCTTTCAAATGAAAGAAGGGAGACCTGGCAAAAGAAGAATCACCCACTTGGTATAGGAATTTCCACCTCCCCAAACTTTCTTAAAATAGTTTGTCTGATAGTTTTGTTTCAGATTGGTAGAATTCACCTGTGAAGCCATCTGGTCCTGGGCTTTTCATCTCTGGGAAATTTTTGATGACTGTTTCAATTTCTTTACTTGTGTTTGGTTTCTTGAGGTCTCCTATTTCTTCTAGGGTCAGGGTAGGTGGTTTGTGTGTTTCTAGAAATTTGTCCATGTCATCTACATTGTCTAGTTTTTTGACATACAGTTGTTCAAAGTATCCTCTTACGGCTGCTTTTATTTCTGTGGGGTCAGTGGTAATGTCCCCCCTCTCATTTCTGATTTTATTAGTGTCTTGTCTCTTTTTTGTCAGTCTAGCTAAGGGTTTGTCGATTTTGTTGATCTTCTCAAAGAACCAACTTTTGGTTTTGTTGATTCTCTCTGTTGTTTTTTTGTTCTCAATTTCATTTATTTCTACTCTGATCTTTACTATTTCTTTCCTTAGGCTTGGTTTGGGATTACTTTACTGTTCTTTTTCTAGTTCCTCCAGGTATGCAGTTAGAGCTTCAATTTTAGCCCTTTCTTCTTTTTTAATGTAAGCATTGAGGACTATAAATTTCCCTCTCAGCACTGCTTTTTTAGTGTCCCGTAGGTTTTGTTATATTGTGTTCTCATTTACATTTGTCTCAAGACCTTTGCTGGATTCTCTTGCAATTTCTTCTTTGACCCACTGACTAAGAGTATGTTGTTTAATCTCTATATATTTACGAATTTTCCCTTTTCCATCCATTATTGATTTCCAGCTTCATTCCGTTATGATGAGAGAAAGTGTTTGTATAATTTCAATCTTTTTAAATTTATTGAGTCTTGTCTTGTGACCCAACATATGGTCTATCCTAGAGAAGGATCCATGAGCACTTGAAGAGAATGTATATCCTGCTGTTTTGGGGTATAATGCTCTAAAGATGCCTATTAGGTCTAGTTCATTTATCATATTTTATTTATCCTCTGTCCAGATGTTCTATCCAATACTGAGAGTGGTGTATTGAAGTCTCCAACTATTATTGAAATGACATCTATTACTCCATTATATCTTTTTTATTAATATTTTATTTTTTAAAAATATATTACATAAATGTTACATAAAAAAATATAAGGGATTCCCATATGCCCCACTCCCTACCCCTCCCACACTTTTCCACATTAAAAACATCCTTCATTACTGTGGTACATTTGTTAAAATTGATAAACACATATTGAAGCATTGCCGCTAACTGTGGATTATAGTTTATATTGTAGTTTGCACTCTGTCCCCCACAATTTTGTAAGTCATGACAAAATATATATAAATATATAATATCTGTCACTGCAACGTTATGTAGGACAATTCCAATGTCCCAAAAATGCCCCCATATTATACCTATTTTTCTCTCTCCCTCCTCTCAGATCCTCCAGTGGCCACTGCCTCCACATCAGTTCCATTGCTAGAATAATAGTAAGTCTACTTTAGTCCATTGTTCATTCCCCAAGCTTGAGGATTTGGGGATGGTGATGCCCACTCTGCCTCTAATTGAGAGGGGGCTTAGATCCCATGGGCCAGATGGATGGGACTATCTTGCTTGCAGTTGCAAACTCTCTGCTCCTTGTTAGTTGTCCTGGATGAGTCCAATGAACTGGAGAGTAGGTGTTGCAACTCTGCTGAGATTTAGGGCTCAATTGACACATGGTTGTTTAAAAATAGACTATAATATAATGCCAGTTGGGCCCATTATAATCTATTTTTAAACAGGGCTTTTCAATAGGGCAGAGGGGGAGCATCTCTTCTTATATCAGAGATAGGGGTGGGTGGAAAGGAAGGGATTTAAGGGGATCTTCCTGCCACCCCCAAGTGTTTATTTTTTATACCAAATGAGTATTTTCAACTCCCTTCCTCCCAGCCCCCCAATTTCCTGAGGGCAGGTACAAAGGATCCTTTAAGTGTCCCTGGAGTTGGGAAGGAGGAATGGGGGACATAAAGCCTGTCCTATCTCAATTCCAGGCTAGAGAGGGTAGGTTCAAAAGACTCCTGGGTAGGGAGTGGATGTAGCTCAAGTGGTTGAACACCTGCTTCCCATTTACGAGGTCCTGGGTT
>JAQZBX010103073.1:0-11091 GCA_029593785.1 Cabassous unicinctus | reverse complement strand
TGATGCACAGTGTGGGGTGCATGCACATGGGCATGGGAGTGTTTGTGCACGTGCATAGGGGAAGGTATGTGCACACAGGCATGGGGGTGTTCATGCACATGTGGGGGTTACGCACACGGGTGCAGGGGTCTTGATGCACAGTGTGTGGGTGCATGCACATGGGCATGGGAGTGTTTGTGCACATGTGGGGGGGTGCTCACGGGCATGGGGGTGTTTGTGCATGTGTGTGGGGGAAGGTGTGTGCACACGGGCATGGTATATGTGAACACACACGTGTACGTGAGTGTCTGTGATATCCTCAGCACCCAAACACATCCTCATATTTGTGTGCGTGTGTGGGTGTGCCCATGCCCATGTGGCCCGAGGTGGGGGTCAAGGCTCAAATATTAGGTTTGGGACAGCAACTCTGGAAAAATTCCTTTCTTGCTCCCTTGCCAGTCTCTTCACATCCAACTCTTTCTCCGTGATTGAGGATGATGCATTTGCAGGCCTGTCCCACCTGCAGTACCTGTGAGTGTGGCCAGGGGGTGGGGACATGTGGGCCCGGAACGTGGGGGTGGGAGGGTCTCCTCCCTGGGACATCTTAGAGTAGGGGGAGGTAGGAGCTTGCAGCCCTGGAGAGGAGGCATCTGGACAAGTACTCCTCCTGCAGGAGCAAGAGGCCTGGCTGCTTGGGTGGGGTCAGGGCTATTGATTAGCTACGGGATCTCAGCCTGCTCACATCACCTCCACGTGCTTCAAGATCTCCAAGGGGCCTGCATAACCAGAGCCCTCCCTGACTGTGGGACCCCAGGGGGCATGCAAAGAGGCCAGAGCTGGGAACTGTTTCAAATTAACAGGAAACAGCTCTGAGTTAGGTGGTGGCGGTGATCTTGGTGCTGGTGGCACTGATGGCGGGTGGTGGTGTGGGGATGGCGGCGGTGGAGGTGACGGCAGTACAGCATCGGTGTAAATGGAGCTAACGATGGTGGAGGTGACGGTACTGATGACAATGGCAGCTGTAGTGGTCCTGCTGCTGCTGCTGCTGGAGTAGGAAAGGTGTGGATAAAAATGGTGGCCCCAGTGGTGAGATGCTGCTGTTGATGCTGATGGTCAAGGCTGTAGAATCGGGGTTGGTGGAAGCGACCAGTGCTGTGGGGAATGGCGATTATGGAATGGGCGTTGATGTAGGTGACGGCTGTGGACGTGATGGTGTTGGTGACGTGGCGACGTCGGTGGTGTCAGGTGTGGTGATGATGGTAGAGGTGCTGGCAGGGGCGGTGCTGGTGGTGGGTGAGATGTGAGTGTCAGGGATACTGGTGATACTTTTGGTGTTGCAGTGTTGGTGTCTGTGATGATGGTGTCAGGCGCGTGGATCCTGATGGTGACGGCTGTGGCATCGGTTAAGGCCATGAGTGTTGTAGGGGCTTGGTAATGATGACGTTGGTGTTGGTGACGGTTGTGGGTGGTTATGTCAGTGTCGGTGACAACGCTGGCTGGGTTGGTGATGGCTGTGGCAGGGCACGATGGTGGCGGTCACGGCGGTTGTTGGTGCTGGGCCTGATGGCAGCGGTGGAGGCTCGGGTGCTGGTGACGTCAGCACCGGCGCTGATAACCACAGCACGCTGGGTGGAAGGACTGGTGTTGGTGAGGCAGCTGCTGGCGCCGCTGTCTGTGGCGGTGGTGGCCGTTTTCACAGCGAAAGCTGGGCTCTTGGTTCCTGGAATTACAGGCTGGGACCACGGCGAGGAGAGGGTCTCGGGAGGCCTTCCTGAAGGTTCTGCCAGGTGGTGGGGGAGATTCAGCACTTTCCAGATGCCCATGACTTTCGTAGGATGAGCTTCTCCAAGCACTGTGGGGCCACAAGGGTCTCCCCTTCACCCCCCCACTTCTCTCCACAGCTTCATCGAGGACAATGAGATCGGCTCCATTTCTAAGAACGCCCTCAGAGGACTGCGCTCCCTCACACACCTGTGCGTGCCTCCAAGACCACCCCCTCCAGGCCCCAGCCCTCCTGACAGGCTCCCTCGCCTGGCACCCAGGGACACAGGGTATCCCAGTAGCTACTGACGGTTCCTCCTCCTTCTCTCCCTCCACCAGGAGCCTGGCCAATAACCATCTAGAGACCCTCCCTAGATTCCTCTTCCGAGGCCTGGAGACCCTGACTCATGTGTGAGGGTCGAGGGGGCTGGGGGTGAGGGGTTCTCTGGGGGACTGCTGGGGGAGGGGGCACCTGTACCACGTTGGCTCAGCAACATGGGTACGGCTGCAAAGGTTCTTACATATTCTTCACACCACCCCTGGGACCCCAGCCGGGACCCTGGTGTGGGGAGGGAGCGGGGAGTGTGGCCTCCAGGGGGTGGAAGCCGGGTCGCAGCCCCTCCCCGGCCTCTTACCCCAGGGACCTCCGCGGGAACCCGTTCCAGTGTGACTGCCGCCTCCTCTGGCTGCTGCAGTGGATGCCCACCATGAACGCCAGCGTGGGGACGGGGGCCTGCGCGGGCCCCACCACCCTGGCCCACATGCAGCTCCGCCACCTGGACCCCAAGACTTTCAAGTGCAGAGCCATAGGTGGGGGGCTTTCCCAGCAGGGTGGGTGGGTGGGTGGGGGAACAGGGTCCCCAGAAGAAGGGGGGAGACCAGGGGGAATGGCTGCGAGGGCTGGGGGGCTGACCTCACTCCCTCAGTCCTGGCTGTGACTCCCTGAGCAAGCAGCATCACCCCCCTGAGCCTCAGTTTCCTCATCTGTAAAATGGCAGTAATAGCATGACGTCGGCTTGCTGTGAGAACTCGAGGAGGCATCCACGTCTGCACAGCATTTGGCACAGGGCCTGGCCCGGGAGGCCTTTATGTTAATGTTCACTCTCGTGAACATTTTGGGAATACTTCCTATGTGCCAAGGGTGGTGCTTAGAATTGCCCTGCACCATCACCTCATTTATATTTACTTTCATTTTGCTTTTCTGTAAATATATTAGGGTACTTTTATGGGTACTGGGCAATGTTGCGAGCAGAGCAATGACAAAGCACCCCAGGGGCTTGCCCTCCCTGAGCCCACAGTCCAGAGGAAGGCAGAGCCGCCCCCAGAGGGCGATAGCCAGAGCGACAGGGGCCAGTAGGGGTGGCACGGGCAGAGGGGTCGGCGCTGGGATAGGGGAAGCCCAGGGAACTGTGGGAGCCCAGAGCAAGAACCAGACATAGCTCAGGGCAGGAAGGACTTCTGGAAGGAGGAGAGATTTGAGCTCAGCCCAGAAGACTCTATTACATGGGTGCTCTTGATATTATTACAAGTCTTATGATGCAACTGTAAGTCATGTTTTGGGTCTGGGGGCTCACAGAACAAGGGGATTTCACTTAGAGGTTACGCATAGTCATTTGTTCAATAAACATTCACTGAGGCCCACTCTGTGCCCAGCCCTGCATGAGGTGATGGGGACACTGGGGTGACCAAGATGGCCTTGGGCCCCAGCCTCATAGGGTTCACAGTCCCAGGGGTGAGGGGAGAAAGACATTAAAGAAAACATTACAGAAATAAATGCATGCTATGAATTGTGAGAAATACAGGGAGTGATGAGGGAGATTAATGGGAGTGAGGGTTCCTGCCTCACATGGAGGAGGAGAGGTCAGGGAAGGATTCTCAGAAGAAGTAACGTAAGATCTGGATTTAGCTAAATGAAGAACAGAGGGACGTGCACTCCAGAGAAAGGGAGTATGCAAAGGCACTGAGGCAGCATAGAACTTTTCCTGTTTGAGGAACAGAATAAGGCAGGTGTGGCTTGGGATAAGTGAGTCAAGGGAAGGCCACATATAAGGATGGAGGCCGGCAGGTGCCTCAGTGTGCTGGACCTTGAAAGTCATGGGGAGAAGCGTGGACTTTATCGTGAGGGCTGTGGGAAGCCATGGAGGGTTTGGAGCAAGGGGTGACATGATTTGATAGACATTTTTAAAAGATCCCCTTTCTGATGGGCATCCTTGGTGGCTCGGTTCATTGCTTCAAACCTGGCACCTAGAACAGGGGCTGGCCCATAATGGGAAGTCAACTGCCTGGCCCTAGCACGAACAGGTTCGGCAGCCTTGGTGTCCCAGTTACCATAAAAGCTGAGCTGCCGTAACAAAGAGGTTCAAAATATGCGCACTAAAGAAGGTGAGCGGTCCAGGCGGCTGGCACAGTCCCCTGGGCACAGTCCTCGTTTTGGTGGTTGACACTGGGTTGTGGCCTGCTCTTAGCCAGCTCAGGAGAAAAAGGGGAAAGAGACCATGTCCTGGGCACGCTGTCTCCCCGCAAGCAGGAGAGGCAAGGATCGCATCCATCACTTCCGCTCCAGTTCCATCGAGAACCTGGCCTCAACGTGGCAGCACCCATCTCCTGGCAGGGGTGGAGGGGCAGCTGGGAGAACGTGGCCTCTGGCTGGCCCGCTTGGGCCCAGCTCACTCTTATTTTGTGGGAGATGGAAGGATGGATTTTCCTGGACAATTGGCTGCCTCTGCCATCTAACCTTAGCGGCCTTATCTGCAAAGCCGATACATGGCTGAATGTTCCCAGAGGGCTGTTGTGAAGTCGAGTGAATAAACACATTCTTTCTAAGCTAGTATTTGATTATGCCAGGCAGTTTAGAAAAGAAATGATTACCGTGGCGTTGTGAGTGAATACATTAGATGTCCCTATGAGGCGAGCACCCTGCTGGTTCCCATTTCAGAGATGGGCAAACTGAGGCTCAGTGATGGGAACCGTTGGTGTGCCCTGGGCCGGCCTGATTCTTCTGCCACCCCCAGAGCTGTCCTGGTTCCAGACGGTCGGGGAGTCGGCTCTGGGCGTGGAGTCCTTCTCCTACCAGGGGGAGCCCCACATCATCCTGGCACAGCCCTTCGCTGGCCGCTGCCTTGTCCTCGCCTGGGACTACAGCCTGCAGCGCTTTCGGCAGGAGGAAGAGCTGTCCGGTGAGCCCCCTCGCACCCTCTTGCCCACCCAGGGCCTGGCACGCAGACCCCGGGGCCTGACCCGCCCTCCTGCCTCCGCCTTGTCCCCCCAGCGCCCTCGGTGGTGTCCTGCAAGCCTCTGGTGCTGGGCCCGCGCCTCTTCGTGCTGGCCGCCCGCCTGTGGGGAGGCTCGCAGCTGTGGGCCCGGCCGCGCCCCGGTCTGCGGCTGGCCCCCACGCAGGCGCTGGCCCCGCAGCGGCTGCTGCGGCCCAATGACGCTGAGCTGCTGTGGCTGGACGGGCAGCCCTGCTTCGTGGTGGCCGACGCCTCCAAGGCAGGGAGCACCACACTGCTGTGCCGGGACGGGCCTGGCTTTTACCCGCGCCAGAGCCTGCATGCCTGGCACCGGGACACGGACGCCGAGGCCCTCGAGCTGGACGGCCGGCCCCACCTGCTGCTGGCCTCCGCCTCACAGCGGCCTGTGCTCTTCCACTGGTCCGGGGGTCGCTTCGAGAGGCGCACGGACATCCCTGAGGCCGAGGATGTCTATGCCACGCACCACTTCCAGGCTGGTGGGGACGTGTTCCTGTGCCTGACGCGCTACATTGGGGACTCCATGGTGAGGCCGGGACCGGCGGCGCAGGGCGGGTGCTGGGGTGCACAAGGGGTGCTGGCCTCTCAGCACTTACCCCACTTTGCATGCTGGCCTCTAAACTCTGCCTGAGCCTGACATGGTGACCTTTGAACTTTGACCTCACCCCAACACTGATTCCCAGACTGTGACCCCTCAAGGCTGATACTCAGCCACTCTCCATCCTCAACACTAAAGCTGACCCAAGATTCAGATTCTATCCCCCAAACTCACACACTCCAGGACTTAGAACGACCCACCGCCAGCCCCGCCCCCCTCCTGAGACTCTGAACCCCAAGGCTGACGCTGGTGTTAAGTGCTACCCACCCCCTCCAGTGCCCTCCTTCCCTCTGGGTCTGGAACATGCCGGTCCTTATGGGTCCCGGTGAGGAGTTGGGCTTTTACCTGGTGTGAGGTGTGTGGAGTCAGGGGAGCACTCTGACCTGACTCAGGAGTTGACGGGGTCTCTGTGTGGGAAACAGACAGTGGGGGCCAGGGATGGGAGCGAGGAAGCTGTAGCTGTGTCTGAGGAGGACCAGGAGTGGGCTGTGGAAGTGGGAGAAACATAGCGTAGGTAAAGCTCACAGGAGTCCAAGTGGGGTGTGAGGGAGAGATAAGGGTCAAGGACAATTCCAAGGTTTGTGGCTTGAGCAGCTGGGTGGTGGTGGTGACATTTCTGAAAAAGATAAGAAAGCTGCCAGAGTTTGGGTAGTCACAGGCCTCTGTTTCCAAGTGTTCCAAGTATGCCAGAACCTGGGGGACGATGGGCAGCCCCCTCCCTGGACCCAGGCCCTAACTAGCAGCCTCCCCGCAGCTCATGCGCTGGGACGGCTCCATGTTCCGCCTACTGCAGCAGCTGCCCTCGCGTGGTGCCCACGTCTTCCAGCCCCTTCTCATCGCCAGGGACCAGCTGGCCATCCTAGGCAGCGACTTTGCCTTCAGCCAGGTCTTCCGCCTCGAGTCCGACAAGGGGCTCCTGGAGCCGCTGCAGGAGCTGGGGCCCCCGGCCTTGGTGGCCCCCCGTGCCTTCGCCCACATCACTGTGGCAGGCAAGCGCTTCCTTTTCGCTGCCTGTTTCAAGGGTCCCACGCAGATCTACCAGGATCACGAGTTAGACCTCAGTGCCTGAGACAGATGGGACACTGGCCCTGGCTGGGGGGCTGGGGTGGGTGGGGTGTCCTGGGCCTCTGGATGACCCCTTGACTGGCCTCCTGGCCCCACATGGGGTGATGGCTGCCTGTGAAGACAGGTCCCGGTCTTAGCCCAATTTTTGGAGGATCTGGGCCCAACCTCCTGGATCTGCAGAGCTGTCCCAGTCTGAAGCAACATCTGTGCTGGGGGTTGCTGCCCTCACCAAGGGCAACTTGGGGGCACTGCCCAGAGCAGGAGGCAGAAGTCATGGTTGGGGAATATGCAGAGCTCCACGAGGACTGGAAGCTCCCCGAGTCCCCTGCCCACCACCACTCCCCCACGCCCCGTCTCCCGCGCTCCCTGAGAACGGACTGAGGAGTAGATAATGTTCCCTTGGCCTCTAAAGTCAATCCGGCCAATCGCTTTTAGCGCCTGCCTCCACGACGTCATTAGTTGCTGGGCGGTTTTCCCTGGCGGGCATGCTGACGCCCTCTGCTGCTTGTGCGCATGCTTGCTGCAGGAGGCGGGTGCCCTCCGCACCGTCCCTCTTGCGCGTGCGCTGGGAAAAGGTGGGAAAGCGTGAGGTGCCGCGGGGAGCCCCTGGAACCCCTCCCCGACCGGGGACAGGAGGGAGGACGGAAAGTGTTTGAGCTCAATAAACTCACTGCGCACCAGCCCCCGCCTGTGGTTGTGGAATCATTGGGAGAGGGTGTCTGGGAGCGGCATGGAGTGGGGGTGGGGCTCACGGGAAAGAGGTTATGGGAGGGGGCAGGTCCCAGGCTTGCATTCTGGCTGTTCGTGGTGAGAGATGGCGGGGTCTTTAAGGGGTGTGGGCTCATAATTATGAGGGGCATGGAATGTTGGAGGGATGTAAAGGCATTATTATGGGACAAGTCACGGGTTTCTTGGTCTCTTTGAGGTCATGCCTCAGGACATTGTAGGAGATATTTTGGGGGTGTTTTATGGGTTTTAGGCATTGTGCGGGGTGTCTCATAGGGAATTTTTGGATGTGTGATTGGGTGTTTGGGAGTCTGAGGCTCATTGGAGGATCTCACGGTTTGTGGTCGTTTTATATTATTGGGAGCATCGTGGGGGCTATTTAAAGGACTCACAGGAAATTTGAGTGTTTGGAAAGGTCTTGTTTAGTAAGTGGGATCTCAGGGGTGAGTGAGAGGATCAGAGGCATCTTACTAGTATAATTATAAGTTATCTGGGACTTGCATCACGGTGATCATCCATCTTAGTTTTCCTGGCATGGCCTCAATGCCCCCTGAGTGTCCTAGCATTCCATCTTCTTAGAGCCCCCTTTCACTCTCAAAAGTGTCCCCCCTTTGGCGACTAGAAAATTCCAAATTGTGTATGTGGTTCCCATGGCCATGGAGGCAGAGGGCAGACTCTGTGCCACCTACCAAGTCATGAGGGCACAGGCCTTTGGGATTTTCCTCACAAAGAGATTCAGCTGCCACCTTCCGTGTGGTGCATTCATCTCCTCCCGGCCCTCCAGACGCCACCCCAAAACATACAGTCTCAAGGCCATTTGGGCACCAGGCAAAACCATTTTAGATATAAAATTGAACAAAGAGACCCCTCCCATGAGAGGTGAGATGAGGCCCTGGCAAGGTAGTCCGAGGAGGAGAATTCCATCCTGTAGTTCAAGACCCCAAATCAGCCAGGGGACTGTGCAAGGCCAGGACCTGGGGAAGAGAAAGATCCCCCGGGTCCTCTTGGCTGGTCCAGCCTCAGCAGTTCTGGGCAGAGCCTGGGAGAGATGGTGAGGTCAGCTTGTGACGATGGACCATATTCTTTTCCGAAAGCGCGCACGCACACACACATGCACGCGCGCACGCACACACACCCCGCATCTCATGTTCCACTCAGCCTCGTTCTGTCCCCTGTCTTACCTGGAGTGATGAGAGATGAGGCTTCCCCTGGACGGTGACTAGGGAGATAAAAGTAGTGAGGTCTGGAGCCACCCCCGTTTGTCCTCTACCTCAGGGCTAAAGGACACCCAGCTCGCCCAGACGTGTCTTCTGGCGCTTTTTTCCACTGGGGGATACTACTATCATTACAAAAGCATCACAGGATTTGGGCCCCTCTGGGGATTCTCAGCTATGACTCATAAACCTGAGGAATCTGCAAAATCCTAATAGCAGGGATTTTCCAGAGCAGGAACTGGGAACCTGTTCTCTTTCTGCAAGATCCACCTCTTTCACCCCAAAAGGTGTCTGTCCAGTAGAGGCGGGCACGTTGGGAACCCCATCTTACCTGGGCTTCTGCCTGAACTTGCATTTGCACTTGCCACCTGTTGGGGGGGAGGCGAGTGGTCAGGGGTGGGCCCCACAGCCCTGCCCAGCTGCCCCGTCAGCTCCTGCACTCACTCATGAGCACGATGATGCCGATGGCACACAGGACCGCCGCACAGATGAGCCCGCCGACACGGAGGCCATGCCAGTCTAAGACAATAGCAGAGGGGGACCTCAGTTCCAGCGTGCGTCCTCCTGTCATTCCCCCCCCCCAATCCACTTGACAAATACGTGGAAGCACCTACGATGTGCAGGGTGTGGGGACCCAGCAGCAGCAGACGGATGGACACTCCAGCCCGCCTGGCACTCACGTTCTGGTTTACACTCAAGCAAACGAGGTATATAAAGGAGGGTCTGGTGGAAGTAAGTGCTCTGAAGAAAAAGAAGCAGCGTCAGGGGACAGGAAGCCAGGAGGCAGCTTTGAGCAAGAGTGGTTAGAGTAGGCTTCTCAGAGAAGAGCACAGCTGAGCAGAGAGTGAGGAGATGGGGGTGGGGAGGGAGCCGAGCTGATACGTGGAGGCAAGTTTTCCAGGCAGAAGACGCAAAGTCTGAGGAGCAGCAGGGAGGCCAGTGTGGCTGGAACAGGGTGAGCGAGGGGCAGTGGGAGGAGGTGAGGGCAGAGAGTGAGCCCGGGGCAGTGGGGGGGGGGTGAGGGCAAAGAGGTGTGGGTGAGGGATTGGGAGGGCTTGCGCTGAACCTGGAGGCCACGTGAGGACGTGGGCCCAAGAGCTCACCTCCTCCAGGAAGTTTTCTCAAGTCAGCCCTTCTCCCGGCACCGCTTCTTGTGAACTACTCACTTCCTGTGGCGTCTCACTACCTCACTGGGGGAGAAGCCTCCGGAGGACCAGGCTGGCATCGCTCTCATTTCTCTACTCCACCCACATGTTTACTGTTCGGTGTCCCATCCTTGCTCCTTCCTGTCCTTGTCCACATCAGACTCTCACCCAACACTGTGTGGGGCCCTTGGCACAAGATAGTGTGTGTGTAGGGTAGGGGGTTGGGAGGTACAAACTCTCACCATAGTAGAAAGGACTGTTTTTATCTGCAAGGAAAGAAAAAAAGAACATGAGATCCGGGACAACAGCTGGGACGTAGTGGTTCTGGGAGAGAATTTGGGGGTGAGGGGTGCCGAGAGTCCAGCCGGAGCCCCTGACTCACCTTCCGGATCGTTGGCGTGCAGGGCAGGCAGGCCTGGCAGAGAGAAGCAGGGAGGAAGGAAGATGGTGATGGGGCCTCAGGAAAGCCGGCAGGCAGGGGCAGAGGGTTATCCCCCCGACGGACACTTCCCAGCTCCCGAGAGGGTGGGGACGAGGTGGCCCCACTTATCGAGCCCCAGACTAGCCACCTCTGTGCACCCAGCATGGACGCCTGGTCTCCCTCCCACGGCAGCATTTTGCCTCCTGAAATAGGTTCTAATCCATGTGGCTTTGGGCCACTGTTTGCTCCCTATTTCCAGAAACCTTGGCTTATCCATGCCTCACTGCAGAAACAGAGGGATTTTCTTGTCAAGATGACAGATGGCTTCGGTTCCCAGGGCCCTGTTTCCCCAAATCCAGCCATTCTAGTTTCCCATCTTCCTGACTGGTCTCAATCACACCCCACCTGGTTTGGTGATGCTCTCCATTCCTTTGGAAAAACTTAAATGTGTTTTATTTAAATATGCAGCTTGACAACACTATCCTGGGTGGAATACCAGTTTTGTCTGATGTAACAGACAAAAAGCAAAGGACTAGGATTAAATTCTGGCTAGAAGCCGTTGCCCACCTAACCTCTGAGTTTAAGCGCTGTTCTTTGTTAAAGGAAGAGTAACACTTAAGCACATAGAAACAAACATTTCCGGTTAAACTCTGCACCAGGCACTCTTCTGCGTGCTTTTCAAATATTAACTCGTTGAATCCTCTCAAGGACTCTATGAGTAGGTCCTGTACTTATCCTCGTGTTTACAGATGGGGAAACTGAGGCACGAAGGCTTTCAGTAACTTGCTCAAAGTGGTATGTCACCACTCAGTTCCCAGTTTCCTCTCCGAGTAAAGCGTTAGGGAGGCGTGAAAGCCACAGGAGCACTGGTTAGGGAAGAAGGTGGAGAAGGTCACTTTCCAGCCGTTTGAGTTGCTGCTGTACGTCCTGCCCT
>JAQZBX010103072.1:0-11090 GCA_029593785.1 Cabassous unicinctus | reverse complement strand
TTACCTCTCTTCCTTGATAATGGTTCAACTTATTCTAAGTCTTTAAAATTGCCCAGCTTAGTTTATCAAAATTGGGCCAGGGACTCACTAATGGGCACAGATTTCCTCCCAGGAATTAGAGTACAGAGAGAACCAAAGCAGTTTTTTTTCCATGCAATTTCAGACTGGCCAGCAGATGGCACTCGTTGGCACACCTTTTCAAGGAGGTGTTTCAATCTCCATTTTCACATTTTGGTCTGGCCAGAGCCAAGTTTCAAAGCCGGCTCTGCTGGCCAAATTCACTGAAGTAAAGCCCCCCAACTCCCTCTCCCTTTTCCCTTGTAACAGCTGGCAGGGAGGATCTGTTCCGCTCTCAGTCAGCTGCAGTTCACCAAGGGTTTTATCCTGGCTTAATAGCTTGAGGGTGGGGGAGGGTAGCCTTTCCTGTCTGTAGGGGGGTGGGGTTTGGTAACTCAAGTTTGTTGTTTTGGGTTCTTTGTCTCTCTGTCCCTTACCCTCCTGGGAGTTGTGTAGCACTGTCTGGTCTGCTGACCTCCAAAACAGGTCCTTCGGACAGCTTTTGGCTCTTTCTCCATTGTTTTGTGAGAGAGTTGAGCCTTGCTTGCCTAGTCTGATGCCATCTTCCCATAATTCTGTCTAATTTACTGTTGATTTTAGGTGTTCTAGTACTTTTAAACAATGCATGAGGGAGACTGGGTTCTACAATATATTTTATGAATTGACTATTCTTCCACTTCACTGGACTTAATCTGCCCTTACAGATTCACTTTCATTGACTTGAGAAGCTTACGGAATACATAATGGTAGACTTTGTAATAAAATCAGAAGCTACAGTTCTTGCAGCTGCTGAAGATGTACAATTAAGGGAGATGTCATTGCCATATTCTTCAATCATAACAATATCTACTCTGTTATCTTGGCAGTCTCTTCAAAAGGATTGGGTAAAAATGGGATTAGTAGCAGCATTTAATACTCACAGAAAGGTGAATGACATTCTTATAGTTGAAATGTCAGCACAGGGTTAGGTGATAAAACTGCTTAGCTTCAACCTTATTGAGAAAGCACTGGTATGAGAAAAAATAGAAATGCAATTAAGAGTCTTTGTGAACCTGGAGACAAGGGGGGAAAGTCCTTTAAAAATATCACATGGAGGCAGAGGGAGTGAGCGAGTGGGTGTGTGTGTTGGGGGGTGAGGGGTGGAAAGAGAAAGTGGTGGGGAAGGAGGGGATTTAAAAAAAAAAAAAACCCAGACACTCAACAACCAACATGTGAAGCAGGAGGCAGCAGCATTGGGAAGGGACTGAAAACTTTCCCCAGGCAGGCTATTGGGTCCCTCCAACTCTTCCACTAACCCAAGCGCAGCCCCAATCCCTCGCTAAGGTGCTGTACCACCTGCTCACAGCTCCGGACCCGCCCGCTCTGCCACTGCTGCAGCACCAGGTAGGAGAGACACACTTTGAAGATGTTACTTCATTATCTTCTGACTAATGTTGTTTCAGTTGAGAATTCAGCTTTGAGTTGTATAATTACTCCTTTAAAGCTAAAAAAGTAAACAGGTCATGGCATGTTTAACAAAAAGATGATAGGTGAATACAAATCTTTCCAGCATCTTTGGACAGCTATTGAAATTATATGGAACCAGAAGCAAAGTGCCAACATTGACCATATTACAAAGTATATGTCTGAAATCCACAGTATACATCCAAAAGAGACTACCCGTCAGCTGAGCTTAGCTGTGAAAGATGGTCTTATTGACGAAACTCTTAAAAGTGGGCTGCAAAGATTCTAAAGCTGGTATTGAACAAGAAGGATATTGGTTGCCAGGAGATGAGATTAGCATTAAGAAGAAAAATACAAACAGGAGATGAGCACATACCTGAGATTCATTGTCTCTGGCATGAAGGAGCAGGCCATAGATATTAATAAAAAGGGGAAAGACAGTAAGCATCAGATATATAGGAGGCAGGTACATTCAGAGGTTGATGTTCCCACCATTCAAGAGAAAGTGAATGAACGGAAAAACCGGAGTTATGAAGAGTTCAAAGCTGATGCTCAACTCCTTTTCCACAACACAGTGATTTTCTGTGGAGCAGACAGTAAACAAGCTGACATAGTGAGGATGCTGTATAAAGACACATGTCATGAGCTGGATGAACTACAGCTTTGCAAGAATTGCTTCTATTTGCCAAATGCTCATCCTAACAATTGGTTCTGCTATCCTTGTATACCAAATTATGAGCTGGTTTGGGCTAAAATGGAAGATTCTGGGTTTTGGCCAGCCAAAATCATGCAGAAAGAGGCCAATTGATTGACATTTGCATCTTTGGTCACCACCCCCAGAGGGCCTGGATTCCTTCTGAAAACATACAAGATATTATAGTCAACATTCATCAGTTGCATGTTAAGTGCAGTATAGGTTGGAAAAAGGCCTGTGATGAGCTGGAACTGCATCAATGTTTCCTTTGTGATGGAAGGTTTTGGATATCTAAGAGATGAGAAAAGAAGAAGAATCCAGTATCTCCTCTACCAGTAATGAGCAGCAGGTCACTCAGGAACCAAGAGCAAAGAAAGGATTACATACGGAATCAAGGTGTAGAAACCAAAAAAGAAGAACCAGAGCCTGAAACTGAAGCAGTAAGTTCCCAGAATGCCTCAGCCAATAGAAAAAGTTTCAGTTTCAACTCAGACCAAGAAGTTAAGTGCCTCTTTTCCAACAATGCTGCACCGAAGCACCCAGACCAGTAATGATGGAGTGTGTCAAAGCATGTGCCATGACAAATACACCAAAACTTTCAATGACTTTAAAGACCAAATGAAGTCCAATCACAAGCAAGAGACTGAAAGAGTTGCACAAGAAACTCTAAAACATCTGTGTTCTGAAATGGAAGAAGATAAAAGACCAGCTGTAAATAAAGCTGTAGCTGATATGCAGGGTGAGGTAGACAGAAAATGTAAGCAAGTAAAGGAAAGGTGTAAAGAATCAATTGTAGAAGAAATTAAGAAACTAGCAACACAGCACAAAACTAATTTCTTAGACCAAGAAAAGCAGTGGTGCTACAACTGTGAAGAGGACGCCATGTACCCCTGTTGTTGGAGCACCTCATACTGCTCAATCAAGTGTCAGCAGGAGCACTGGCATGCTGAATTCAAACGTACCTGTCACTACAAAAGGTGAAAGCTATATTCCTGGAGAATCACCCTGATGACTACTATTTTCAGATACAGTGCTTTTTGTTTCCAAGAAGTCAAAATTGTTTAGAATTTGCTTCCCATTTTACACCAACCTTTAAACACTTTTTGTGAAGAAATTTTGCACAGTAGTTTAAATCTTTTGTTAACGCTTCTCTGGAGTTTTTCAGGAAACAAAAACAACATCAGTGAAGGAAATTATTTTAAATAAACTTTGAGAATTTGTTGCATTTTCAGCAAATTTTAAGACATTTTTAGGTTTTACAGAGATACTAAGCTTTAAACAACAGATATTAGAAAACAACAGTTGACTATAAGTGAGTTTAACAAAGAAACATTTAAAATAGATCTGAATGTAAGAACTACAGAAATGTTTCAGAAATAAAACATACTACCTTGATGTAACATTTATTTCTTCACTTTGTTGAACTGATTTTGTTCAGCTTAATTTACTGTTTAAAGGCATTATCCATTGGTTATACCAGTGGGTATATGATTGAATTTAGAGAACAGGGTTGACACAGCAGGTCCTGCATGTTTTTTCTTAAATATTTCCCATTTGTGTTTTTCATTATTTCTTTTCAGTATATGACTTTTATAACAAATTGTTAGCTTTGATCTTGTAGTTTAAAATTGCAGGGAACTGGGGTAATCTTTTACTGAGCTAGATCTTAGAGAAAATGAATATTTAAATTTTAAAGTTTGCACATTTCTTCTTTGTCCCTAACATGAATGCTTGTAACTAAATAAACAACAAAAATAAAATAAAAAGCCAAAAACTACCTTTATCCATATGTGAAATTATATATGAGGCACACAAATTTCTTTAATGTATCCCTTCCCTCCCCAAGTACATCTTACTGCCTATTATCTGGTGTCCCCTAATATATTGTAAGTTAATACTAAAAGGAAAGAAAGCACCTATTAATGAACTCCATCACTGTACACAGAATGACGAATAATACAAGTTAATTTTCTTGTATTAAAGATGCTGTGATTTGTAAAAAGTCTGTATTTTACAGAATGTCTGGATTAAGAAGCATTACCAATAGGAATGGATCAATAGTTGAATAATGATTATATATAAATAATTTTTTATATATGTATATGTATAAAATACAGCCAGGAACACTTAAATTACTTTTCTTTTAAAATATCTCACAGTTTATTTTTTTTCCCCAAAGGCTGATTTCCCCCACCACCACCCCAAAGGCTGATTGATCTTAGACCAAATCAAATTTCCATTTATCTTTTAGTTATTTTTCATGCTTAGAGAAATAATTTGTAAATATTTATTAAGATATTTGATATTTATTAAAGCAATTACACAGAATGGAAGTGAAAGAATCAGGATAAAATCCTTTTTAAAAGTTTTCTCCAGGTTTGTCAGGGTGACTCCAAAGATAAAAATATAGCTAAGTCTTCTGTGAAATAATTGTCCATCCAATCCTGATACTGTTGCAGATGGTGGTGACACAGTTAATTGACAAGCTACTGCCAAATGGTGTACATTACTTCATAAAAACTCCATGGTAGCCCCATTTCCAACAATGTACCTAAATTACACAGTAACTTGGAATTATTATTCCCTCTTTGTTGCTGTGTAACTAATTAGTGTTGCCACAGTGTTGTGGTACTCATGAATCCATCATGACCTAGAAAAGTTAACCTTCTTTGATTGTTTATTCAAGTTTAACTTCATCCACCCCTATGAGAGCAAGTGATTGTGGAAATATTTTTGGTGTAAAATCATTCCAGAGTATGTCATATTTAACTGATAGCTGCATGAAAGTAAGATTCGTGTTACTTTGGCTTTTTTGTCTCTGTTGACATGGTTACACATTTCCACATTTACTGTAGTATGAAAACTGTGTGTTAAAAGAAATAAAATAAAATAAAAAGATTGTGGCCTGGTTTTGTAAAAGTTTTGGGTAAAATTACAATTAATTGTTTTAGGTATCATTATTAAAAATCTTCTGCAAATCATAAAGCTATATTAAGATATTGAGCTTAGCCACTATGCACATTGTAGTTACTCATTGTGGCTGTCCAGTTCTATGATGCATTCTGGTATTTTGTAAGCTGGTCTAACTAGCAATATATAGATTCATTTAATGTGTTAACATTGATTAATAAATGTATTTTTAAATATATATCATGTGGAGGGGAGCAGGTGTAGTTCAGTGGTTTAGCTCCTGCTTCCCACGTACAAGGTCTTGGGTTCAATCCCCTAGTACCTCCTAAAAAAAAGGGGAGGGGGCTTAAATTTGGAGGCAAAATAACATGTTTGTGTGCTCTTACTATTATAGGTTCTTTCTTAAAAAACAAATCCAGGACATCACACTTGATTTACTTGATTTAATGTTGGTGGATTTTTGGTTGTTTGGTTTGATTTTTGTTTTTCTGCAAACTAAAAAAGGTACGTAATGTTCATATAACATAGAAAACATGCTCTTCTGGTCTTCCTGTGTTTTTGACCCAAGAGACTCATCACAAATCTATCAGTTGAATTGTTCAAGGAAGTGTGGTTATAAATAAATTTACCCAAGAACATATTGAATTCCTTTTTTTTTTTTTTTACTAAAGAAGAATTTTATTCTTTTCATGAAGGAATGAAATCAATTATTTAGAAGAAATTAAAGTAATTGTAAGTTAAACAATACCAATAGAACCATTGAAAAAATAAAACCTATTCTATGGCTGCCCTAGATTGTAACAATTCGCAATATATTATATATTTCTGGCTATTAATACTAAAAAACAAAACTTTAAAGCTTTGATACTTAACTTTTGGCCTGAAAAATATATGCCCTCTTTTGGTTGATATTATATAAAATTAATTGGAAGGATTAGTTGAATTCATTACAGTTCCAAGATTTGAGGGAAGCTGGATATCCTTTTTGAATAAAAAGAAGAAGGAAAAAAAAAAGACAAGAAAAGAACTTCCCAAATATTTCTAAAAGCCTAAGCATCACTGTGAGAATAATTAGAATTTCTCTTAACATTCAAGTGAATAAACTTTAATGGCAGAGGACTACAATTTGTAATCTTAAGTTCCAGGAGTTGATATGAGTCTTGAACCACTTACTTAAAATCTTTTACTTCCATGTCATCAACTCTTAACTGGCGGTAGTACCACACCTATCTGATTCATGGAACTTACTAATACTTAAAATACTTAATGGTATTGACAATGCTGTGTTATTTCTAGCTTCTATAAGTCTGCTGGGGGTGGCAGAATAGTTATACAATTACTTCTCTAATGTGGCTGAACTTAATTCTTATTAATATAAGTAAATGTTCTATATAAACATAGTTCATTTAGACTCTAAAACTTTTATTCAAACCATTTTTTATGAAAATCTTTATAAATACTTTAATAGCTCTTAATCTTTTTAAAAGTAATAATCAGGGAGTGGAGGTGGCTCAAGCCATTGGGCACCTCCCTCCCATATAGGAGGTCCCGGGTTCAGTTCCTGGTGCCTCCTAAAAAGAAGACGAGCACACAACAGACATAAAAGACAGCGAGCGCAAACAACAGGGGTTGGGGCAGGGAGGAGAGAAATAAATAAATATATCTTTAACAAAAAAAATAATAATGATAATAAACATTTCCTTTCCTCAGATCCAGAGTCGTTTTAGGAATGGGACTATATTTTTCTGAAATCCATTGATAGCCTCATAAACTTTTGAAAATCTAAACCTATTTGCTCTTACACTAAATGATCTCAATATTGGAGTTTCCTGTTCTTAAATATCTGTTAATTTTAATTATTTATTGTTAAGACTTGAAAATTGACCAGGGCTAAGATTAATAGCACTTCCTCTCTAATTACCTAAAATTCTATGCCTTTAAACTACTGTGCATTATAGGGTAAAGTACAAAAATGACTTGAAGAATTTAATTTGTTTTTTAATCTTGAGGGCCTCTAGAGATTAAAGGGCTAAATAATCGGTGATATTGAATAGGTGGTATCTGGATTAGTGAACTTTACAATAATTTCTTGAAAGCATTCTTGAATAGAAATTTGGTAATTGACAAATCATATATTTGAATGAAACATTGAATTTGTTAAACAAATCAACTATAGAATCTTCAATGGGTTTGACTTTAAAAGGCAAAATCATGAAAATTTCTCTCTCCAATGTTAGTTAATACATGGAACTAGTGAAATAAAAGTAAAGCCACTAAGAAACAAGCTGTTAACTGCACAGGAAATGACAATCATAGGTGAGTTGATAGGCACCTTTTTCTATAGAACTACCAAAAGCATTAAAATTATCCTAATTTGTATATTTGCCTAAGAAAATAACTATTTTCAAGGATTACTTTTGTTAATGGCAGCCTGGAAAAAGACAAAACCATGGGGCAACCACTTGTGTGAAATTAGTATAATAGTTAATTACAACTGTAGCTCAGTAATTAAGTGGTCAGTCACCTTGCCTGAGAAAGTTCAAAGGCATTTATGTGGTTCATTTTTATGATTTCAAAATATTGAATTAAGCACCATGGGCTGGAAAGGAACATGGATCAGTGAATTAAACAGCAGACTGGAACCTTAACCAAATAAAGCTCCAACCCTGGCATGGCTTCTGAAATTGCTTGATGATTTGAGTAAGAAATTTAACCTCCCTGTCCTTCACATCTCTGGCAGCCAAATATTCACTGACTTCTGAGAAATGTAAAGGATTAAATTAGATAGAACTGAACATAGAAAGAGTGAAGGAGCAGAATTGCTGAGCTAACATGATATGCCAAAAACTGCTAGATAAGAAATTGTAATTGTTCAACTTTTGGTCTTAGTATTTAGGCAAAGTTCACTAAAATACTTAAGTATTCTATGACGTTCTGAGACCATCTTAGTGAAGATCGGTTTGTATGCATACAATTCAATTTAATTCAGTTTAGTCCAACTTTCATTGTTGGCCAGCTAGATCTTTGAATAGGTTTTCTCATCAAATAAGTTTCACCTCAATAAAATGATTAACCCGAAATCTATACAACTGAAAACCTCAAGCTCAAATAACTAAGATCTTTCTCTGTGCTCAGTTGACTAGAAATGTCCAGCTTATCTTATTGGGCCTAAACAGATTAAATCGACTGTTACTCCTTCATCTAAAAAAAACTCATATATATCTTCATATATGGTGATCAGTCTGCTGATTCTGAGGAATGCAGGGTCTATGAGTGCCTTCTCAGTTAGCACAGTCCATCCAGACTGCTATCAGACCTGATCTTCCTCTATATATTTGGTATTTATCTAGTGTTTTAACATTTACACAATATTTTATATTTATAGTCTGTATTTATTTATTCATACATGCATGCATTTATAGACATTTATTCAGTAGTAAGTGTTGATGGTACAAAATAGTTATGTTCCTGTCAAATATGAGCATCCTGTGAAAATGCGACAGGAGGACTACAGTAAGATCAAATAGCTGTGTGGGAACACTCAAGAAAGACTATACAGAGGTGACATTTGAGTAGGGTATCAAAGGAGATTGCCAGGCCAAAGAGGAAGAGTTTCCAAGCAGAAGGAATAGTGCAAGGAAAGGATTAGAGTTATCACCAAGCCAGGATGAGTAGAGAAAGAGTGGGTCCCTTGGTGTGGCTGGAGAATGGTTATGTGGGAGCTAAGGGAAATGAAGTGGTAGTAAATGAAGCTGGAAAAATACAGTATGTAAGAGCAAGGGCTGGGGTGAAGGTGGAGAATGGGGGTTAATGCTTAATTGGTACAGAGATTCTGTTTGGGGTGATAGAAAAGCGTTGGTGACGGATGGTGGTGATAGTACCACAGCATTATTAACACAACTGAATTATATATTCAAAAGTGGTAAAATGGGAAATTTTATTTTGTATATATGTTACCAGGATAAAAACCAAGAAACAATCAAACAATGACAACAACAAAAAACATCATAGAACTGTACAACACAAAGAGTAAACCCTAATGTAAATTATAGATGCTAATTAATAGTATAATTACAATAATATCTTTTCATCAGTTATAATAAAGATACCACACTAAGGCAAAATATTAATAATGGGGGACACTGTGTGTGTAATGGGGGTTATATGGGAACTCTGTTCTTCCTGGATGATTTTTCTGTAAGCCTACAACATCCAATAAAAAAGAAAGGAAAAGAAATGAACAAAAGAGTTTGGACTTTGACTTCTAAACATTGGGGGAGGGCCACTGAAAATCTTCTGCAGGGGAATGGCTTGTTATTTCTGTTCCATAGAGAGATGCAACAGTGATGTTTGAGGGATATGGGAGGTGATGTTGGAGTAGGAGGTGTCAGGAACTTCTGGGAACTGAATAAGAGCAGTAGTAGTGAACATAGAGAGGAAGAAATTAATATGAGAAAGATTTGGTAGAATGAAGAGGAGCTGGTTATCAACTGTATGAAGAGATTGAAAGTAAAGGAATCATCAATTTGAGCAACTAGATTATGGTGCCACTATCCAAGATGAGAAATACAAGAGGAACACTAGGTTTTGAGAGTAAGATGAGATGGATTTTGAGCACACACTAGGCATAAAATCTAGCACAACTGGGGATGTTTAGAATGCAGTTAGAAATATGAAGTTGGAGCCTGGAAAAATTTAAGGTCAGTCATAGAGATCTGGCAGCCATCAGCAAGTGGTTAAAGCCAAAGGAAGGAATGAGATTCCTAAGAGCAAGCAAGTGAAATAATGAAGAAGCTGAGAAACATCAACTTAAGTGCGAAGGAAAACATTATATATGTATATATGATTTGTGGATGATTAGCTATGGGGACAAGAGAGTAGAGTCCAAAAGATACCCAAGGAATTAACCTGGAAAACTGATGAAATTGTGGTTCCATTAGCAAAAATGAGGAAATCAGGGAGAGAAAGGAGTTTGATAATCAGTTTTAGACAAGTTGAAGAGAAAAATATTTTTTTTCATTGTCAATAAATAATAAGACGTTTTATATTTAATGTGATTACATTCATCAGTTGTGTAGTTTTAAAGTTTATCTGACCATCACTGAATAATGTGGTATCATGTTTGGAAAGGCAACTGGATTGCAAGTCAGAAACTACTTGAGTCTCTTCTGTACACAGTATTCATTCATATATTTATTGAACATTTCCTATATGCCATGTACTATGCCAGGCACTGGTTATGGAATGGTGAGATATCTGCCCTTACTTATATAACTTAAAAAGTAATAGAGAAAACTGATTAATCAAATATCACAGAAATGAATGTGTAATTCTCTATTACAATTAAGTGTAATAAATTGCTTTTAAAGAGAAGGTGTAGGATGTGTATGCATTTAAAACAGGGACGTTTTCCAACATGAGGGTTAGGGAAAGCTTTTTTGAAGAAATAATAGTTGAGTTGAAATATGATAAAAGAAATGGAAGCAAAAATGGGAGAAAGTTTTCCAAAGAGGAGAGAACAGAGTATATGAGGGGCCAGTAATAGGAGAGAGCAAGACCATTTTGAATTGCTGAAAGAAAACAGCATGGTTGGAGTGGAGAGGATAAAGTAAAGGAGGCTTTGAATGGGTCTGATGGGATGGACAAGAGCTAGATTATGCAAGGTCTTGTCTTCTCTTTTACTTATTCTGAGAGCAATGGGAAGCCTTTGGACGAGATTACCTAGGAGTTACCTGATGAGATGTGTATTTTTTAAAGATCTAGCTGCATGATAGAGAACAGAATGGAGAGTAGCAAAAGTGGTTATAGAGAAACAGGCAGAAGTGAGGAATGCTTGTACCAGAGTGGTGGCAAAGAAGGAAAGAAGTAGACTAATATGTAAGATATTTAAAAGGCAAAATAATAAGACTTGACGGATTGGATGGGAGGAGTGTGGCAGGGGAGTCAAGGGTAATTCTCAGGTTTCTTTCTTTTTTTTTTTTTTTTT